>LIEC01006411.1:0-14099 GCA_001925005.1 Drosera capensis
TTGTGTTCCATTTTACAGGACAAGAAGTTGAAGGAGCAAAATAGTCTTGACCCAAGGCTGGAAATAGCAGTCGGCATACGATTAGGGGAGAAAAAGATGTTGCAACAGATTGCTGACCTCTTCGAAGAGAGGAAGACAGAACTGGATGGTTTAGAATATTATCAGGAACGAAGGCTGAGGCAACTCGGATTGGTTGGAGAGGAAGGCGACCTCATCTTCTGGGAATCTAAGTGAGAATCCTCAATTTTATCTACTACAAGGACATAAATTTGGTCACTAAAGCCGGAGGCTGAAACCATGTGACTGAAATGCGAACTGCGGAAGAAGAGTTGCCGGTCATTGCTTATGGTGTCCGTGGACGGACAGAATGTGATTCTTGGGGAGTATACTTGGGCTACTATGCCTCTGTAATACCTACAGCTTCGTAGATTTTCATTGGCGTGCACTCGCATGCTGCTTTTTTTTTTCCCGGAATCTTTAATGTACTTTTTATGCCTATTCCGGATTGTGACTCAGAAGTCTTAGAATGATGATTATCATTTGCACCTATTGTAACTTATTGACCACCCAGGAGCTATAAAGATTTAATTAGATTTTATGTTATTAGATATTTTTTTAGATTTTATCTTCTGTGATTTGTTATCTTATGGTTTTGCTATAAATAGTGGACATGTTTGGTTGTTTTGATTCATCCAACAATAATTCTCTTTTAAAGATTTGTTCTTGGTAGGTTGTGGATTCAAGCTGCGTGCGTGCGATATCTAGCCCATCATCGTTTCAATTAAGAGCAGGCTTCTGATATGGTAGAAGACGAAGCCGACAAACTGGTTGACCTTTGGGCAATAGCAGATTCAACTCTGATATCACCCCAACACCAGGCGATTGATCATCTGGTTGCTTACATGGAGCAGATGCAGCTCCAACAACCACCCCAACACCAGGCTGTTCAAGGGGTAGAAAACAGAAGGAACTTAAATGCAAGGGAGGAGATTACAAGAGTTAGACGAGGTCCTTCACATCTTCAACAAGGAGACGAGTCCAGCGATGAAGAAAACGGCGTATTGCCATTAGAAAACAGAGCACATAGAGCACCACCACACCAAGGAGAACACGAGCAATCTGATTATAAGATCAAAGCCGACCTACCAAGCTTCTCCGGAAACCTCGACATTAAAGGATTCCTTGACTGGATTTACGAAGTTGAAAAATTCTTCAACTTAATGGATATTCCAGAACAACGTCATGTGAAGATCGTTGCCTATAAACTGAAAGGAGGTGCTTCCGCATGGTGGGATCAACAACAAAACTCAAGAGGACGTCAAGGAAACAACCCATCCGTACTAGGCAAAAAAAAATGCGGCAAAAGATGCAAGCTCGTTATGTGCCACCGGATTACCAGCAAATTTTGTTCCAAACGTATCAAAATTGTGTTCAAGGAAGTCCGACAGTACAAGCATATACAGAGGAGTTTCTACGACTATCATCACGTTGTAACCTCAATGAAAACAAAGAGCAGCAGACAACAAGATATATCAAGGGCCTCAAATTTTCCATTCAAGATCGACTCGACTGCAGACGGTCTTCTCCGTGGATGAAGCACACAACATGGCATTGAAAGCAGAACGATTGGCGTCTAACAGTCAAGAGTTATAGACAAGCAGGACAGGATTATTCACGCTCAACCTTACCTGTGACGACCAGTACATCAGCTTCTACATCTAGCAGAAGCAAAAAAGACGAAGCAGCAGGATCTCAGAGCATCATCAATCAGCAAAATCGAGTTCCTGCCAAGCAAAGTAACAAGCCAAGCAATCCTTATTCCAAGCTGATGATTGATAACTGCTTTCGTTGCAATAAACCATGTCATCGTTCGAATCAGTGCCCAGAGCGCAAGGCTGTTCACTTGGTAGGGCAGGAACCTGGTGAAGACGACGAACCAATTGAAAATGATTTAGCTGATGCCATGTACGATGAGGTAGAGGGAGACCTAGTCACTTGTGTTATGCGACGCCCGCTTCTAGCACCAAGGCAACAAGATGAGTCACAACGAGACAGATTTTTCACTGTAAGTGTTCCATTAATGGTAGTGTTCGCAGCTTAATAATTGATAACGGAAGCTGTGAAAATATTGTTTCTAAGGCCATAGTCAAATTTTTTGAAGCTGGCAACAATTCCACACGAAGAGCCCTTGCTAAAACAATCTTATCCTTGCTAAAACAACAAAGACATTATTTCCGACTGCCCTCAAAATAAAAAATAAAAATAATCAACAAAATATCAAGAAATAAACAAAGAAATAATTAAATAATAAGTCAATAAATAAATAATAGCATAATAATAAAAAACAATCCTAAACTATCTTAAATAATGTTGGAATTTTTTTAACAATATCTAGAAGATAACATTAGGAGTTATCCTATCACTCTTATTTTATTACTCTATAAAGATCTATTCATGACGACATTTCTTGTTAGTCCAAATAGGATAGGCGTTGGTTAATAACTCCATCCCAATTCTTTTTTGATCTTCCCCTGCCTTGTTTAATTCTCGTCAAGTCAATGAGCTCACATTGTCTTATAGAAGCTTGTGGATCTTTTTGCATGACATGACCAAATCATCTTAATCTTGACTCCCGCATCTTATCCTCAATAACGACAACTCTAAATCGCCCTTGAATCCTACCATTCGAGATGTCATCTCTCAAGGAGACCCTATAACATTCTCATCTTTACTACATGCATCTTATTGATTTGGGTTCTTATCACTGGCCAACACTCTACTCCGTATAACATTGCTGGCCTAACCATCATACGGTGAAACGTGTCCTTTAGTTTTACAGAAATCCTCAAGGATAAGGTTTATAAGGTCGAGAGGCAACACGAGAACTTCATAGGAGGTCAAAAGTATGAGTAATCCTTAACCTACTAGTACTCTCTTATAATTTTGGGTTGAATACGTGATCAATTCATCATGTACACTACCCATGATCAAAAGTTTAAATGAATGGGCACTTCGCTAAGTTCCTAAAAGAAGCTAATACACGAATCAGAAACAAATATAACAAACACTGAACCGCCAAGCATATGAAGAACCACAGGGCTTCTTCTCAATGGCATTACCTCTAAACCAGTTTTCCTTGATCCTTTTAGTCAATATAATCAACTCCTCAAAACACATTGCCTCTAAACCATTTTTCCTTCATCCTTTTAGTCAATATAATCAACTCCTCAAAACGCACCTAACTCAGCCACAACCAACTACCTTACCATATCAAATCAAGAGCTTGAGTACATGGACACAGACTTAGTACTACGACATCGTAGCAAGATTCCAAGGTTCCACACAATACAAGGATAGTGGAAGGCACAAGACTTCTTTGCTCCTCTGAGTTGAGTACATGAAGACCCAGAAACTAATCGCCGTTGCGTGGTCGACCAGGGACAAGCCTTCTATGCCATCATATGAAACACCTGTTGAGATTGGCGACTCTTTCAAGAGACATACTTCATCACCCCCACAAAAACAATTATGGGGTTCTGCTTCCTGGAAGATTTGAATATACGAAATCGAAACAACCAAAACAAGAACACATAAATTTTACGCGAAAAACCCCACAAATAACACCACCATAAATCATGATGTCAAAGCACTATGAGAAGATTGGATCATAGAGCGTCTAAGATCATATTAGATCACAACTGAAATCCTAGAAATTCTTATGAACAAATAATAACATGGATGTATTTATAACCCTCATAAAAGATGTGTTTTAATAAAATAAATCTCTAAGGAAATCCCCGAGGCACGGCCCGTGCAAACCTCGTACGGTTGTGCACGCACGACCGTGCTTAACCAGACATGGTTATGTCTCCTTCCTGCAATGCCTCAACATTGACGGGAATCTCAACACGTCGGTAAAGTATTCGATAATTTCAACACTCTCGGCTGAGTGAAAGGGGATTCCAAACAAAAACTTTACCATCCTTAAATGGATATGGAAAGGAAACACCTTCTTCATTGGAAGGAAACATTGACGGGAATGCTATTACATACAACAAAAATAACAACCCAATTCTTCCCATCAAAGACAAGGTTTCCAAGGTCGAGATGCGACACGAGAACTTCATCGAAGGTCACAAGTGTGGCTAATTCATAATCTTACAATTTTGCATTGAATATGTGATCAATCCATCAAGTACATTACCCGTGATCAAGAGTTTAGACTATTGGACACTTCGGTAAGTTCCTCAAAGAAACTAATAAAGGAATGGCAAAGCAAGATAACACACAAACTATGTAATGTAATGCATCAGAACCACAATGCTTCTTCTCAATAGCATTGTGCCTCGAACATTCTCCCTTCATCCTTTAAGTCAATACAATCATCAACTCTCCAAACCGACCTAACTCAGCCACAACCAGCTATCTCACCATACTAGATTCATAGGGAGATTTCTATGATCCACATGAGATAAGGATAGTGGAAGGCAGATGACTTCTTCGCTTTTCTGAGTTGAGTACATCATGAAGCCCCCCTTTGCGTGGTCGACCAGGGCGGGCCATCATATGAAACACCTGTTGAGACAGTTCAAGAGACTCACTTTACTCCCGGCTGAGTGGAATTGGATCCCGGAAAGGAACATTCTTCATTGGAAGGAACACGTATTGAACATAGTCGCAAACAAGATTAGCCCTCATTACTAATATAGGCATTGTTAATCCTTTCGTATTATAAATACAGAGGATAATATCAATCTTGAGTTAACCAAGTTTGTGTATGTTATTTGTTAATGATAATACCAACCTTGAGTTAACCAAGTTTGTGTATGTTATTTGTTAATGATACTATAAGAGTTAAAGTGATAAAAATCAGTGGCTGCGATGGCTGATAATCATCGAAAGGCGGGTGGCAAATTGGAGATGGACGGGGTTGGGGGTGTCGGGGTTACCTGAAGATCGTTGATGGTCAACACTACAACAGTCGACAACGACGACTACATCCAACGGCAACCGGCAATGATCGATATATTGATAACCCCTAGCTTGAGGGTTAGAAAGGAACGGCTCATGATGGAATAACTCCATTAGATAATAAAATAACATGATCAACTGAATTTCTATCAAAAGAACGTTACATCTTCTAGTATTCGCAACACTCCACATTAGACCAAACCACGTAACATCTCTCTCCCCCAAAATCCTAAACGCCAAACACAGTCAAATCAACTCCAAATTCCGGCCAAATCCGCAGCCGATCGCCGCCGCCATGACCACCACCACCCTTATACTCATCGTCGCATCAACCCTTCTGGGATTCCTCTCGATACCCATATATTCCCTCCGTTTCGATGTGCAATCGGGTCATTCGAAGTGTATTTCAGAGGACATAAAGAGCAACTCCATGACAGTGGGAAACTATCATGTTATTAACCCGAATGAGAATTCTCCCTTGCCTGATTCCCACAAGCTCAGCGCCAGCGTAATTGGACTGAAACCCTTTGATATTTTGGTCGTTTATTGATTCATTTCGGTTTTGTTTGTGTTGTGGAATTTGATGATGGGTTTGTGGGTTTTGGTCGTTTGGTTTGGATTGTGACTCAAAATTTTTGATTGATTCCATTGGGTTTTGTCTGTTTGAGTGATTTTTAATGATGAGTTTGTCGGTTTTTTTGGTTTGGTTTGGATTGTGACTGTCAACATTGTTGTTTGATTCAATTGGGTTTTGTTTGTGTGATTGATTTTGATGAGGGGTTTGTGGGTTTAGTGGTTTGGTGGTTTGGATTGGGTTGGATTGGATTGGATTGTAACTCTCAAGATTTTTGTTTGATTCAATTGGGGTTTTTTTTTTTTTTTGATTGATTGATTTTGATGATGGGTTTGTGGGTTTTGGTTGTTTGGATTAGGTGACGTCGCTGTATGGGAATAGTTATCATTCTGCGGAGAAGGTGGAGTCGGGGCAGTTTGCTTTCACAGCGACAGAGCCTGGGGACTATATGGCGTGCTTCTGGCTGCCGGAGCATAATCCGGTGATTACTGCGACGGTGGAGTTTGAGTGGAGGAGCGGGGTTGCGGCGAAGGATTGGGGGAATGTTGCCAAGAAAGGACAAATTGATGTGAGTTTTTGAGTACTCTCTTTGGTTGGAATGAAATAAACCTTGTGATGACTATTTGTATGGTTTTGATTTTTGTGTTTCGTGGCTAAAGCCTGATGAGTAATGGGATCATATTTTGATGCGGAGAGTAGTCTGTGTGCTGAAAACAGTGCTGTTGAGGCTTGAACCATAAAATAGATTCCATATGGGATTTGGAGTTTAGAATCTAGTGACAGAGATCGCCTGGTGAATGGAAGTTTTCTTTTGCCATTGAGTATTGCATCATTGTTTTGTTCTCCATATGCATTCAGAATCAGTTTATGCATAGCTGATTTCTGGTCCTAGATTATCCATGTTTTGAGTTCCTGGATGTTTTTCTGTGTTTATAGCCCTTTAAATTGTATTCAGTGGTGCAGAAATATAAATGAAATTTTGTTCTTTTTTGCTCATTTAGTTCTATTCTGTTTTATGAATATGGATTCCTCGAGGACAACCTGTTTTCACTTCTGTAGTGTGTCATCTGTATTCAATGATTTCTTCTAGCTCGAAGTTGAAGGTGGTATGAGTTTTGGCTACTCACAGTTGAAACTTGATATCCGTAGATCATGTTAGTTCGCATCAGCACTACTAGATGCGCAGGTTGAGGCTCCGGCAATGTTACTTCACACCTCAATCATTCTTTGCAACTCGTTTATTCTACTGATGACAATCAAAATATGCTTACCACCTTTATAATGCCAGGGAATGGAATTAGAGTTGAAAAAACTAATGGACACCGTGAACTCAATCGAAGTGGAGATGTTCTATCTTCGTGACAGGTGAGATCGAGACCCCTCTGTGATGAAGATCTTGTGTTTTCTCGAACATATTAGTTAGGTTACTGTAAAGGAAAGCTGCGATACCTAATGATTTCCTTGACTATTTTGCAGGGAAGACGAGATGCAACAGTTGAATGTAACAACTAACTCGAGGATGTTTTGGCTCGGGTTTCTTTCACTGTTTGTTAGCCTGTCTGTGGCGGGATTGCAGTTCTGGCACTTGAAGACCTTTTTTGAAAGGAAGAAGCTCCTTTAAACGACAGAAACTGGCTATGATATACATTTCATATCTTATTGTCGAGGACTTGAAACTTTACTGTCAAACAAATAGTGATCTTATTATAGTTCAGCTAGGCCATTTAAAGCAGAATACTTCAACATAGGCCTGTTATAAGTTCTTCGCATCATTTCGCCATCTTTCTGTCACTTATTATGAATTATGTAGACAGGTATCCATGCTCTCCTGGTTCACCGAAATTCTTCATTCATTTACAGTAGATTTTGTGCCCAATGAGGCCCTTTCTTATAGGCTTGTTGCCGGTGCTCGTGTTCGATGTGCCTTTACATGTGAACTGCATAATCTATGAACTTTGTGGCAAGGACTCGACCAAAATCGAATCGTTAACTACCACAGTCACTTCATCAATGTAGATATTTCGAAGACATTATCCCATCCTAGTTAAATCAAACCGAGTTATATTTTGATGGTATTATCCCATCCTTGAAAGCTCAGGTCACATTTTCTGACTATCCCATTTCAGCTGCTTTACTGAGCATCGTTGTAGGAAAAGGCCAACTATGGCATAAGCAAACCCCATATGGTTATAACTTACATCGATGAACAACATTTACCAAGGGAAAACTGAGCCCAATGAAGAATAAAACAATCCAGAATAGTTGATCTTGAAACAATTACAAATAGATACACTACTACACAATATCAAGTATCTCCTTGTATCGCCCATTGGTGGCTACTTCAAGAAACGTAGAAGCAAAGATGATGTTTGCCAGACTCCTATTGAATGATAGAACTCTGGTCACGATTCAGGAAGCGAAGTTGAAAACCCAGAATCCGCGAGTATGGATAACTGCATCCAAGTATGAAGAAAATGTGTCGCTAAACAACTTGAACAAGGAAAGGCAATTGAAAGACGACTGCCTAAAAAGTTACTCACTGAATTGATTCCTTATCCGGAGAAGAATACCCAATGGTGTTCTGAAGGAAGATGGTCTTTAATCTTCTCAAGCCTCTTCAATATTTCCAAAAATGACTGCCGCTGGTTCATGTCAGCTGCCCAACACACTTCTGTCAACCTGAGATTAACCAAAAAATATGAAACCAATTGTTTGAAGTCAACCATCCAGCTCGTTGAGGATCTCCAGAGTTGCTCTTAACATGGGAATAAAAATGTTTCGTTTAACTAACAAAATGAAGATTCATTCAGCTTACTCTCGAAACTCGGGGACAAATTCTTTTGCTCTAAATATGGGTCTGTGTCCGTCAGCAACATATTTGGCAGCCTCATAAGGTTCATAGTTTGACATTGGTGGATCTCCTTCCAGCATCTGTGCAGCGAAAGAGTCATCACTTCGAAAATTTTGAAATCAGAGTAGTTTCAGCAGCCATAGGATTGATAAAGGAACCTTGTAATCATGTGTACCTCATACAGGATCATGGCGAAGGAGAAAGAACAACTTTCTTGTCATATTTATGATGCTTGAATACTTCAGGAGCCATATACCGATCTGTGTCATATACAACAGATGGGAAGGAAGATTAAAGCCAAACCAACCAACTTTATTTTCTGAGCTATGTGACACATTCACAGCTTCCTGTCTCTCCGGTCATTTTGCATACATCATGAGAGTGTTGCACTCTGATGAGCTTGCTTATTCCAAAATCGCCAACTTTTAAATGATCTGCACTGGAGTCCACTAAAAGAACGTTCCTGAAAGTATCCATTCCATCATAAAAAGAAAGCGGAAGAGAAAGCAAGGAAGCAGCACAGTATTATAATCAACATAGTTGGACATCTGCAGAAGAGAAGTAACCTTGGTTTTAAATCACGGTGAATAATGACATTAGGCTCATTGTGAAGATACACCATTCCTCTCGACAAATAGTCAAAAAACTTAGAATCAATGTGATTGAAAAGTTGAAGACTAGCTTCTAGGCTGCAAATTTAACAATTATAAGGTTCCAGATAGCCCAGTTCACATGAAAATTCTACATTTTCCTTGATCGGGAGTTTCACTTGTTTCCCCGAAAATTGAGAGATTTTACTTCTGCATGGACCCATTATCCATAAAATTTCAGCTTATCAGAATAATGAAAAGATTGCAATTTACCTTGCAATGTCCAGTGCGAAGTTTATGGCTGTTGGACCTAGGGCTCCTTTTTCCTTTAGATATTGATGAAGATCCCCCTATAAAAGTAAAAGTATCGGCACAAAGACAATATCTTGAAAGCATCAACACTCATGGGTCATAAAAGAAAAATAACTATACCAACTCTTGAAACGGCGAAAGCTTACCCCTCGTAGATACTCAGTAATCAACATTAAAGGCTTCCTCTCTGTGACTGCTCCAAGAAATTGGACTATGTTGGGATGGGGAAGTTTCACCAGCAAATTCACCTCATGCCGAAAATCCTGTCTGAATGACAAGAAACCTATGAAAATCAGTGGGGTTGATGCATAAGACAAAAAAAGCTTCTAGCAACTCCTAGAGAAATTCCGAGGTTAAAAAATATCGACTTGATTCTGAAGAATAACATAAAATTCTTCAGAGAGTTTGTGGACGCCAAACTTTATTACAAAATGATGTACACAATCCAGCATCCGGGTTGATGACTCCTAGTTTAGACATTTTATAAACTACTAAATGGCCGGAGGGCTGAGAATAAGCAAGCCGCCAAGCCCACATCAGGCGAATGCTTTTAAACTTCATAGACTTATCTTATGGAATGGAAAGTTCACCATTCTTGTATCTAGCATCTGATCCACTCAAGATTATTCCACTGTTGTTATCAAAACAAATGAACAAACTATTTGCAATATTGCATAGATGACAGAGAAAGAAAACGACACTGCATCAATGTACATTTATTAAAGTACCAATAAAAAGCTAAGTCTTACATGACCAGTCTATCATCAGAAAGAGATGGAAGAATCCGTTTGATAGCAACAGTATTGGGCTACTATTATCGGGAAGGTGGAATAAAGCAAGTTAAATCCATGACAAAAGCAGCATGAGGCTCCGCATCAAACATCATGACAGGAACTGAGTTCATTCTTTATGACACTGACATAGGTTACAAGTGATGGTTTAAGGATGTTCACCTCGAAGACAGATTGAAATGATTGATTCTTTAAGCTCATCCTAAGGATAGAAGCTAGATAGGTATGTATGTCACGCTTTATAGGGGAAGTTCAAACTTATAGTTATATTCAACCATTCCATCAATTTCCGTTATGTGCCCCGCAGGCGCCCTAGCCTACTCCTTATTCACATCCTATCACATCATTGTCGCCCGTTCGCGTAGAACAACACCTTGACATATATCGATAGGGACAAGAAGAGCATGTGTATATCAAAACTCGAAACTTCCACAACAAACTCTCCCAAATTCAACCTCTTAACAAACGTACACTACAATTTCTTAACACAACAACATTTCACACTCCAAATTCATCATCACAGTAGCAACAAACCTACTATCATTCAACCTGAAATCAACTAACACAACACCAATTTCACCAAACCACCACGATCCGATCCACCACTACATCATCGTCATTCCACAACAATCCAATCCAATCCAAACAAAATAAAACACAAAACCGATTATTCACCGTCTTCTTCCACCGGTCCTGCCGTTCACATCGGCCCCGAACTCGATCAAGCACTTGGCCACGCCGATCTAACCGTGAAGCGAGGCGACGTGGAGCGGATTCCGGCTATCGTAATCCCTAGAATTGACGAGAAATCGATCCTCTTCCAGGAGACGCCGGACCGCGGTCTTTCTTGTGCGCGTGCCAGAGAGATCGCCGAGGTTTTGCTCACCCTCGCCTTGTCCTTTTGCTTGATTGTGGTGGTGGTGGTGGCCAGAGTCGAGGAGGTGGAGGATTCCGACGAGCGGCTGCCGCCATCGCTCATCGCCGGCGAGATTGGGATTTGGTGGTGTTGTTTGGTGGAATGATTGGTTGATCGGAGTGAGCCGAGTGAGTGCTGGATCTACGATTTTATATACCTACATACATATATATTTAATTTCAAAAGATCATTTCGTAAGGGGCAAAGAAAAAGGAGAAAAAAATACTTTTTTTATTATGAAATTTGATGAAGAATTTTTTTAATAATAATACGGTTTATTGTAATAGAAAGAAAAAAAATAATGAATATATTATATTTGAATTTGATTAATTTATATAAAATTTTGTATAGTGATTTGAATATATTATAATTATCATAAACATATAACAAACACAAACATTGTATTATTCTCATAGCGAGGAAGTAGTTATTGTGTTTGTAAGTTTTAAAAGGATATTAAATAAAAAATTTATAAATTAATTTTTATCCTTCGTTTTGATAAATAATACTTCATCTGTTTCAGATAAATTAAAATATTTTGACTTAGTACGATTATTAAAGAATATATTCACTTTGTTGTGTTTTATTTTTATATCCTTGTGAGTGGGTGGAATAAATTGTGAGTGATGAAGTGAGAAAAAATAATAAAAAAATATAATATGATATAAAAGAAAGATGGTTTGAAATTTTTGATATTTTAAAACTATATAAAATAAAAATGTTATAATTTATATGGACGTTAATTATTAAAAATATAAATATATCATTTGTTTTTAATATAACTTTTTCTTACGTTTTCTCCGAATCTTTTCATTTTTTTTAAAAAATAATCTTCTGGTTTTTTTTTTTTTGCTTCCTTTTTCCTCCCATTCACTTCCCTTTAAAATATCCACAAACACTCTCTCTCCATCTCCCAACTCTCCCCTTTTTTCTTCATCTTATAAAACACAGCCTAGATGCTCATTAGGAAGTGGGTGTTGTTTTTATCCAATACAATTGGTGAGTCGAGGATTATATTTAATTTTATCTCAAAATCATTTGTGCGATTCAAATGCAGCTAGTCCATTCCATGAGAAAAATGATTCTGCCTTTCTTTTTAAGAATTTTTATTTGAATTTGACTATTATGAAAACGGTGTAACGGGAAAAAAAATTCCCCAATTTGATACAGCAACCCTTATGTGTTATGTTGAATGAAAATGATAGAATTGATGTTCTCCAATCATGAGCTTCATATCTTACTAGTAGAAGGGGAAAAGGGGATGAGATATATCTAGTCAATTTCAACGATGTGGATAGAAGACGATGATAACTATGATGTCGTTGGATAGCTGATAGACCTCGATTAATGTCTCCGCGCAGGGGGGTCTTCATTGTCTTCCTATGTTTAGATTCGTTTCTTGTTCTCTTCGTGCGTGGCTGAATATTGTCATCGAGGCTCTTGTGGCTTAAACGAGAGACTCACTAGGCCACATCTACTGAACACTGTGTGACTATGCCGAAGCACCCATTCAGACAACACGTCTAAACTTTCATCAGCATCGCTGAAGATTGGTCTATGAATATATACAGTCCTCGTATACAATTCTACATGTATATACAGCTCTTTCCACAAATAGCAAGAGTGCTCGTCCAGTCAGTCATCCACCTCTAATTTCATGTTTTCTCCAACAGCCTGCCGAGTAGAAGCTGAGCTCAGTCTTCAAGAGAATGATTCCGAGCTCTCAGATTAAGCTGAAGCCTTTCAGGTTGAGGGGGTGTTCTACCTTTGCGGAACAAGACAGCCAAGGCTCGCGTGCTTTTGCATAGATCAAATACCTGCAAATATTCGATAGAACACATCAGTTGGAGTTACATAAGACAAAGCTGCAAAACAGAAATGATTTTGTGGTTTCTTACGGATGAGGCTTCAATTTTGGCTACACCTTCACATCCTTGTCCTCCTCCTTGCAACAAGTTACAGTAATTCATAGCTTCATTTTCATCCTCAAACACCTGCAATAACGAGAGATACTAGCATTTGCATCTCATACTAGACTAAAAATTGTTCAACGAAAATGTAAAAGTGGTACTTACAAGTATTCCCTCCCTGACATCTTCCACGAACATTTCGAACTTTGTGCCAGTTCGAGATTGCTTAGCCTGATTCCCAAAATCCGATCCCCACTTCCTACTCTTCGAAAACAGCATCCCAAGCTCATTTACAACCTCACTACACAACAAAACCCAAATCCGCTCA
This sequence comes from Drosera capensis, assembly GCA_001925005.1. NCBI lineage: Eukaryota > Viridiplantae > Streptophyta > Magnoliopsida > Caryophyllales > Droseraceae > Drosera > Drosera capensis. Next base: position 13,244 of record LIEC01006411.1, read on the forward strand.
GATATCATCTTAACGGTGTGATCAGATCAAGGAATCAACAAAGTCACATATACAGACCTACGATTCCTTCGGGTTCTCATGGTGCAAAGTTGGTTTTGCTTGTGTGTGAGGACATACACGGGCTTTGAAGTTTCTCTCCATGGATTAACTTCCAATACTGAGACCACACGAAGACAAAGTCATTTAGACATCAACACCGAACTTCCTCATGAATTGAACATGTACGACGGAGGCACTGAGTTTATCCACTCATTCACCATAGCCAAAGCATTTGAGAAGATAGTAGCAAAAAGGTAGGTGGCAGCGCAAGCATGAGACTACAACATGCATATCCTTCCCTTTCTATGAACAACTCATCTTCTCCTACACATCCTAGTAGATCACGCTATCACCTTAGTGTATCAACTATCAAGCATTGGAGTAACCAGCAATATTACACTATCGTCTCCTCAACCCAATTTATCCCCTCAGCTGACTCTAAGGAGGACGAGATGTACACAGTCTTTCCCCTGTCACGATGACAGAAAGATCGTTTCGTGATGCCTTCAAAAAACAAATGCATAATAACAACAATATATAGAAAAAGAACAACATAAAATAATGCCTGCATACAAAACACATATTGAATGACAAATATCAAATAAAACATCAAAACTAAATTACTACGGAACCTCTAAAAAAACTTATCCTAAATTGTCCATCCACTATACTACCCCATTATCGTTATCCTATTATGCCAGGGAGACCTATTTAGGGTCATGTCTCTCGTTTAATCTCACCCCAATACTTCTTTGATCCTCCTCAATCCTTTTTACTATCCATAACTATGATGGACTCACACCGTCTAACAAGTGCT
>LIEC01006412.1:0-14005 GCA_001925005.1 Drosera capensis
AAAGTGTAAAAACACAAGAGAATCAACTCCAATCTAGGCATGCGGAGCAATAGGGGCAAAAAGAGCATGAGCAATGAAAATGGTATCAACAGCAGAATCGGAGCAATAACATCTCACATCACCGCTTCTTCTTCTTCTTCTTCTTCTTCTTCAATGGCTTCGGAGAAGGAGGCCGCACTCGCCGCAGTCCCTTCCGATTCTCCCACCATGTAAGTCTCCCACCTCCGATTTCTTTCTGCATCAATTGGATTAGGTCTTTTGATCTTCTGTTTCAATTGGAATTGTCTTAAGTTCGCAAGTCAGTGACTTTTTGCGATAGGGACAAAGGGATGAATTCTCGGTGCTTTTAACGTGGGGGAAACCCTAGGAGATTTGGGAATCGCTAGTCGATTGTGCTGTTTCGCTCTTTCTTTTGGTGATTTTGGATAGTTTTATGAGTAGCATAGGTGGGTTTGGGAAATCAACGGATGAAAGGGAGAATTTTTCTAGCGATTGCAAAAAAGTGACGGTTGCTAAACGTTTCTAAGTTTAGGATTATGTTGCTTTAGAAAGGAAAAGCGGGAATTCATGAAGTTAACTGTGGAAGACAAAATCTTTAGCCATGAATATTGGAATCTGTGAAGCAATTGAGGTTGGATGAGCGAGAGAGTTCGTGGGTCTAGCACGATTACACATTGTATCAAGGTTCGTCGTTTATGAATTAAGGTTGTGAGTTCCCCTTTGTTTTAAATGGGAATAGTTGGCACATGTAGGTAATGGATTACTCACATTGGAATTTGAGAGCTTTATAATATATGTGATCTAAAGCAGCTGAATAGTGTTAGTGTTAAGTGTGTGTGATTCATGCTTTCAATTGTATGCTGGTGATCAGGGCTTTAATGCCAAACACTGGCTTGAATGCTCTCCTCGAAGTTAAGATAGCCAAAGAAAGAAAGAAAGAAAGAAAGAAAGAAAGAAAGAAAAAAAGAAAAAAAGAAGTATACCTTTCTGGCTTGCTGAATAAGAAGTGAAGGTGCAGTGACTGAAGTGGAGCTTATTACAATAGATAGCGAGATTAATCTCTAATGGATTTTGATATGGTGGGTGTCTTAAGTTTTAAAAATGTATTAGTATTTTGTATGAAGCCAAACCTTTGAAAGTCGAATATCACACCTTTGAGGTGTGTTTCGCTATGTGATCTTGACAGTTGTATCTCAACTGCCGTATAAACTTCACTCCTTCAATTTTTGCTTGACAAATCGTTGGTTCTTGAATCTGGTGAGTATTTGCACTTTTTCATCAAGGTTACTCAATTGTATCTTTGTTTTGCAGATTTGACAAAATTATTAACAAGGAAATCCCAAGCAAGATCGTTTATGAGGATGAACAGGTACCTATGGATTTTTTACTTTTCTTGTACAAGTTGTCCTCATACCAATTGTACTTCTCAAACTAGAAGTTGGAGCTAGTCATTTACTTGTGTCTTTTATGTTGTGTTTTCCAGAACTTACCACTAAGACTCATAAGCGAATTTTTTTTTGTGTGAAGTACATTGAAGCGAAGTATCAATATCTTCCTCAGATGTCCTCAACAATCATACCTGGAATGTTTTTTGATGCATTTTTTATAGTGCTCCCAACATGTTTCTGTTTTGAAGTCTTTGGAATTATTCATCAGATGGATATCTCCATTTTTCCATATGGATCTTTTCCTTGAGTGTCTGAAACATAATTAGCACAGAATTATCTGAACTACCATTCCTCGTGTACAACCACCGTGTTGATGTTTCACGTCTTTCCTGGAAAGAGTTGGTCTATTAGTACCAGTTGACTATTTTGCCCTGAGGAGAAAGGTCGAGCTGTAAGCAGTTGAACCTCCAAGCAGATGGGTATCTACTTTGAACCTCAAACCATTTTTGCATTATAAAAGTGTGCCGTTTGGTTCAATCTTAACCCGGAAAGCACCAATAAAGAACACAAACTACTTTTTTCAGTTCTCATGTGTTTAGTCGTTAAAACTTCTTTTATGGGGTAAACATGGATCATGAAGAACTGATTAGAGCCTTGTGAGTGTACTTGTACATGAACATGGAGAAATGACGAGATGAATTTGGTCATGGCATTGTGATACAATGTCATCTTATGTAAAGGTTCTTGCTTTCTGTTGTTGTGTGCCTTTTTCCCTGATTTACATGAAATCTTCTATCAGGTTCTTGCTTTCAGGGATATCTCTCCTCAAGCCCCGACACATATATTGATTATCCCCAAGGTTAAGGATGGCTTAACTGGACTCTCCAAGGTAAGACTCGACACTAATTCTTAGCAACAGCTGTTTGTTTCGAAGTACTCACTCATGTGTAGCCTTACCAAGATATAAACAAGATAGTTGGACACTCCGACCTATGTTTGGTGAGGTTAGACTCATGTATCCAGGATATACCTCCAGTCTACTATGACACCTGTATTGATTGAAGATGTGGCTCAAACATAATATAGACGGCCAATCTTCAATAAAATGTGGAAAATGAAAAAGTTCACTTGGATTTGTCTTGTTTTTCCGATTTCATTGAAAATGCTTGTTGATCTACCTTAAGTTGATGTATTTTCCTGCATTTGCTTTGTATTTCAGGCTGAGGAAGGGCATTGTGAGATTCTTGGCCATCTTCTTTACACAGCGAAGCTTGTCGCCAAACAAGAAGGCCTTGAGGACGGATTCAGGGTCGTCATCAATGATGGTCCACTAGGCTGTAAGCTCCTCATCTATAAATCTAGATCTTCATTCTATTTTTAATCTCCGAGGATGGAGTCAAGAGTTACTGTATTCTTACTGGAACGCCATGTCAAGATATGAAGATATTGTTCGCAAGAATGTTCCTTGCAAAGATATCTGAGGCTAACCTGTGTTTACTCTATGCAGGCCAATCTGTTTACCACATTCATCTGCACCTTCTTGGAGGAAGACAGATGAACTGGCCTCCTGGCTAAACTAAGTTCTTCTCGTAATCCTGTTGCTCCATTTCTTTGTCTAATCCTATGAGTCAAATAGAGTCGTTAATCTATCTATGATCGTCAGAATCAGCTATCGAGTTGTGTCAAAACTCTCATGTACTACTGCTGGATCTGAAGTTACAGCAACATCAATCTGGTTTTGCCACCTTTCATTATTTGTATTACGAGTATTGTTACCCAGTACATCTTTGCTTTATGCCATATGGATCAATGCTATGATTTGATGATTTTATCATATCATTCATTGGCATCACTCTAAAACTCAGATTCAGAAAATGTGCACACAAGCTCCTATGAGATATACAATGCAGACAGGCGGAAAAATCCGTGCTTATTTATCTTCACTTCAAGGCCAAACAATATCCTCGACGATCCATGTGGGTAGATCCTCTTCTTCTTCAACAGTCACATCAACCACATCATCCCGTTCTCTCCATGCTGCTGCCGCCGTCGCTCGTCTACCCAGATCTTCGTTGATCTTGACCGCAGTTGAGGCAACCGTGGCAGTGGATGTAGGGGTGGTGTGTGCTATGTGGTCAAGTATCTTATGAGGGCGAAGGAACTCGGATACAAGCAGGACAAGAGAAGCCATAGATTCAAAGAGCTAAATATTGTAAATCGAGATGTTGATTTGTGAATGAACAAAAAGGAATTGAATGTTATGTGATATTTATAAAGTTAGCTTAGCATAGAGTTGGTAGTGTGTTGTTGAATTCGATGAGCAATGGTGCACCTGTGTGGTGGATTTGTAGGCAGTTAACAGTTTTATCTAATCTTATCTGCTTATGCCACCGTTGTATTAATTGGCCGCAAACCGGTTGCCTGTAAAGAAATGGTGTCACATTTTCTTCTGTACTTGTATTGCTTTAAACCGTATACCAACTCCCACGGTCCCACCGAAACCTTCGACATTAGATCCACTATAAATCAGAATGGTGTGATACTTTTCCACTTGTCCACTTTTGTTCGCTAGGTTAAGAAAATATATATGTACATATTCCAGATGAAGGGAGGGAAACAATTAGAGCCTATTTAAATAGATTAGGGTGCTATTGATTTTTATTTCTCATAACGATAAAAAAAAAATCAAGAAAATGATTTGTAATTTCATTTTCTTATTTTATTTGATTACAACATTTAAAACTTCTTTTTACCAAAAACAATTTTATTTGTAAAGCCTTTCACATAAGAATAAACTTCTTGCTGTAAAGTTGTTTTCTTGATTAAAACTAGAGCAATTTTCAGAGGTTATTCCGATCAGACAACGTTGCATTCATTGAAACACCGGATGAACCATGATACAACGTATAGCAAACAAAAGAATCGTACACTTGCGCAACAATTAGCTCTGCTTTTGAGCAACTGATTTCATATTCGAGCTCAAAAAATGGAGAATGAAACACCATTGTGAAATAGGAATCGTTCCTCGAACAAACATATAGAATAACCTGCGTCACAAAATCCGGACTAATCATATGAATCGAGATTCTGATTCGAGCAATTATGAGCTAAAACTGAGGGCAATGAAAGACAATGTAGATAATCGCAGTGTCGAAAGCACAACTAGCATCTGCAATATTCCAATTGGTGAAAAGATATATACTTACTAGCTTCGCTGAAGCCAAAATTATAAAAGAGCAATCTCATCGAGATTAGTAATAGGACTTCATAACAGTGCAATGCAAGAATAATCGGAAAAAGACTCCACTTCACAATAAGCATATCAGAATATAATTCAATGACATATTCCTAGCAGTTGCAGCCTCTTGATAGCATCAGCAAAATTGTACGTACTGCTACTTCGTCGAGAACATGCGCAACAGGAATGTCGTGCTGTCACAGTTTCCAGAAGAATTTACAATATATTTTGCATATTGCTAGTATCTTGCGCAGATGATGTGTCAGCCGAAGTCATCTCAGGCCTCGACATGATTCGGTTGGAATCAAAACTATACTTGCACTCAAACAGTACCACCTGGTTTCTGTAATGAAGTAGCGCCCCAAAGAATATCAGATATTAAAAGCATGTGCCGATAGCCCAGCTAATGGATGGTTTAGCCGCAACTTTAATGGCGACGATTCAAATCCTGCTCACATCTACTCATTTGTCAACCTTTAAGGCTCAAGTAAACAACATACCTTGGCTGGCCTTATAAAAGTAAAGAGGTTTAGAACAATCTGCATAAATATCCTTGGTTTTTCTAGGGGATAAAGCAATATATTCAAAGATAATTTGCTATTACAATTTTTTTTTATTAAAGCTGACAACCACAATAAAAATAAGAGAGAGAGCTCATACCTTCCTTAGATAAACTCCCGAGTCATGCGCGCAAACCAGGAGTCTGAATCGTGAGATTGAAGCAAACCACAGCATACCGATTCTCCAGATCGAAAAGATTCCAGGCATTTCAGGCCTCTATATCTTTAGCTATGCCGGTCATTTAGTTTTCCCAAACATCTATAAAGCCATGAAAGACCCCGCCAAGTTCACAAAGGTTAGTAACATGCACATGGTTATAGCTAATACCCTGTTTCAAGAACTTCTACTAAATATGGCTCCGCAACTAATACCCTGTTTTAACGTGGCTTTTTTCAGGTAGCGATTGTGAGTTTCGCCACAGTCACAACATTATATGTTGCACTAGCATTCATGGGGGCTAAACTCTATGGCCCTGCTGTCAATGCTCAGATTACCCTAAGCATGCCTCCTCATCTCCTTGTCACTAAACTAGCACTATGGGCGACAGTGTTGACACCTATGACCAAGTATGCCCTGGAATTCGCCCCATTTGCCATCCAACTAGATCACAACCTTCCTACTTCGTCGGGTTCAAGAACAAGGAGAATCATAAGAGGGGGTGTTGGCTCGATTCTCCTTCTAGTCATACTAGCTCTAGCCCTCACTGTGCCATACTTCCATCACGTCCTAGGTCTTACAGGATCCCTTGTGAGTGTCGCGATATGCATCATAATGCCCTGCACCTTCTACATCAAAATATTTCAGGGTGAAGTACAGAAACCTTTTTTGCTCCTTAATTTGGGTTTGATTATACTCGCTTACCTCCTTGGCGTGGTTGGAACTGTTTCCTCTTCAAAAGCGCTTATCCAGACCATGAAAGCAGCTACTCACCACACATGAACAAGCATCTGCGGAAGCTCTATATATCTAGGATTATAGCTATGGGAGAAGATACTCGGGAAAGGTGTCTCATGCTTGTAATTTTTTCTCTCAAGGTAGTTATTTGTATACAAGTGATAAAATTATGCAATTGAATAACAACCAAGTACAAGATTTCCAGATATCCCTAACGACAAAAGTTTTCTTTAATGACACCTGTAGCTGTAGTTCTTTCATAAGAAGACGGGTATATGCACAAAACCATTGTACACACGGTAATGGCTGAAATGACGAAAACTCACAGAGAAATTGGCATTAAATGAAATGCTGAAATGACTTCTATAACATGGAATACAATGTAATATACACCAAGTTTAACATGAGAGGGTCGAAAAGGAACATACCACAACGGCAGCAAGATCAGAAGTACAAGGCAAAAGGATAGCCTCAGCAAGTTAGTAAGCAGCACATTAGTTGAAACTGTAGGTCCACTGTCCTGCTGTCTTTTGCTGAGAATTTATTACCGCTGACACTTTTGTAAGAAGTATGATATCCGGATTTGGACGCAATAAAGTGCATAAATATCAAACATGTGGATGTTCACACTTGAACTTCCCAGACTCATGTCTCTCCAAGTAATCAACATGTATGACTCATCCAAATCTACAGAGACCCATAACTTGTCCAAATCAATGTAGTCAGAACTCAGCCTCCTACCAGTGTAGCTTATAACTCGATGCTTGCATGATAGGATGAGCAAAGTATGTGCCAAGTGTTAGGACAATGATTGTCAAATATGGCACACGCAAGAATTCCCTATAATAATCTTTAGGTAACTGTTGGCGTCCATCAAATATTGCAGCAAAAGGCATGATACTAGTTCTGCTCTTTACTCTCTCAAAAGCCTCTCTGTATCGTATAGCTAACCTCCTGTCCCCATTCTAAACGCCGAACAAGTGGTGTCCAATTAAGCCAATAGAAGCAGCAACTGCTACAGAACATACAATCCAAAGCGTGTGAGCCAGACACCAAATAACCTGCCCAACCATCTGAGGAACAGCATCCCCCTAAATTAGGGGATTGCAGAAGACAGAAAAGTACGAGGAGGAAACAGAAATTTAAAAAATGAGAAGAGAAGATCCAGCAGATAAAGATCAAAACAACAGACATTTATAGGTTCAAAAACAGAATCTGAGCATATTCAGAGGTGGAGTACCTCCAAATAACTCTACAAAGTTGGAACTTATCAAAAGTCATACCACTCAAATTCATTTGCAAAGAGAAAGCCTGGTTATCTCAGCATCATAAGTTAACTAAGTGCCACAATTTTAACAGTTTGCTGAAGTACAAACATTAGAAATTTCAAATAATACATTGAAACACTTTGAAGAATATATTAATTTGAAACATAAGAGTTACCTGTGGATGTCTGGTAATCCTCATAATCCCAGTTTCCCATAGGTGCATCTTCGACTTCTGAACAGCTGCTACTTCTAGCAAGTTAAAGGTTGAAGGATAAAGGAAAATAAAGGAGACAAATGAAGAACACCAAACAAGTTGATGAAGTCCAGGAACGCTTTGGAGCTGCCATAGCTGGATACCATCGTATCTGTGGTTAATGAAGTAAACCTGAATAAAGCAACATTAAAAGAAGAACACTAATAAGCCGCAGAAAGATATCAATTCAACATTTAGTGTAACCAAATGACACAACTTACAACAGTACTGAGAGCCAAAGGAAGGGACACGGCGGCAAATATCACACGGAAGGCACGTTCTCCGATTAGCTTCTCCCCAACATCCCTCAAGCTAGCCAACCCACAGTGAACAAGAACAAATATGAGAGTAAGACTCAGCATTGCAACCTGCAGCGTATTGTGGAGAACACCAAATTAGCCAAACCAATAAATTCTTATTGCGGTGAATCAGTACAAGCCACATATACAAACGTCTAATAGAGTTCTGTTCCGACTTCTTAATTATACATGACAGAAAGCATGAACATAACATGATTAGATACCAATGCTCAAAGCCGGGTAGCATTGCATTCTCTCACTCGACTCGTACTCTTCTACTTAAATAAGGGCTGTTACTAATATATTATCGAAATCAAGACCCACTTTTCTTTGTATCCCTTGGTATAAATGGCACTCATTCCATGGGCTAAAAGTCCAACACAAGACCCAACATCATTAAATCAAGAACCTATGAGAAAAGATCAAGTGACATCTCATAGATGGCTAAAGTCAATCACCTCCTTAGGAGGTGACAAGTGTTTATAATACAAAGGGTGAATACTATGCTACATATGCTCTCATTTACTATCAAAGAGGTAAAATTCTCTAGACCCCGAGGATCACATTTTGGACCCAACTAACCGAGCTTGTTGTTTCTGATCGGTGCAGGTTTCCACGTCTAGACCAGGGCCCAAAGACATCATCAGTCCAGCAACCCAATGCCTAAGCCTCCGAGCTCATGCCCGACTTCTGAATTCAGGTTGTTTCTCCCGAGTTCGGCACAAACAATATCCATTGATTACTAAGCAATGCAAGTCTGCATCATTTCAATCTGACGCATCATGGTCATGTGTTCTATTTTGTGATAAACAGCCCCTGGATCCTTGTGTATAATTCTTCCCAACGGAGCCTCTGATAGTAGCTTATCAGGACCTAACCAAACAGCAACCAATATGATCACAAACAAAACCCTTATTAATCTTAACAATACGCCGTTCGAATTTCCGAGTTGCGACGAAACTTACCATCTATGATCCAAAATCCCTGACCCACAGGAAACAAATAAAAGCTACACAAATATTTATCTATGGATTCAATCACAACAAAGAAGCATCATCATCGAATAACAAGAAGTCATTACTCGCCTCGGGACTCCCCGAAACCCTCTCGACGACCTCCACGAACCCCTGTCCGACCCCTGTCCCCTCATCAATCCACACTACATCAAGCACAAACAACACAACCCCAAGAACCACAGTAAAGTAAATCCACGAAGACACCTTCTGCTCCCCTAGCTCGAACGACGCCGAGTCCTCCCCCACAATCACCTCCTCCTCCTCCTCCTCCTCCTCTGTCTCTCCGATTGTGCTCGCGGTGCGAATTTGAGCAGCGGGGATTGAAGACTGCGGCGGGGGAGAGGTGAGGTGAAGGCGACTACTCGGAGGCGCCGGAAGGGGTGGAGAGACAAAGGTGTGAATTTAGGGTTTGCGAGGTGAGCAGCGGTGGTGGAGAGGAGCAGCGATGTGGCCATGGTTGTTGGTTTGTTTGAGAATGGAGCAGCGGTGGTGGAGAGAGACGTTGGAGGAGGCTGGATCATGTTTAAAGGAGCATGTGTTTGATGGCGCTCAGTGTTGGTTGGTTTGGGTTTGGGTTTGGGTTTGGGTTTGGGGGATCGTGGGATGTGAGTCATCCTCCATGTTGGGTTTAACTATGTGGTGATGATAACTCTCACTACGGAAGGTTGTGACAGGTGGTGTGAATCAATCATTTTCGCTTAATCGGTTTGAATTTTATTTAATTTAATTTTAAATTATTAATATCAAATCAATTATTAATTGAATTTAAATTTTAAATCGAAATTATTTAATAATCGATTATAATTATTCGATTTTTAATCAATTTTCGTTAAATGGTTTTTAATAGCTTTTTTATTAAAAGATTCATAATCGATTCTTAAACTATTCAAGTCGGTTTTTAATCAGTTTTAATTCATTTATCGATTTGATTATATAATTCATCGATCCAATTAAACAATTAATCAATTTGATTAAACGATTTATTCATTTAAATTCTCTAATCAATTAGACTATTCAAATTCATCAACTTGTTATATTTTAAATCAAATCAAACTAATTAACTAATTGCTTTTATTTTCAAAAACCGATTTCAATTTTGTTTTTCTCTTTGGAATATGAATGTGTCATGTCAAACTTGTTCACATGCTTACATAAGTTTTCAACATTGAGTCTTATTATCTTCCACGAAATCAAATGTTGTCAAACATGTTTACATCCTCCATGAAATCAGAATCATATGATGTCAAATATGTTGATATCATTACAAGTTAAAATCCAACATGAAATCTAAATCCCATGTTCCAAATTCTGATACTACCATTCCTATGTTCCAAATTCTGATACTACCATTCCTTTTCTCTTGCATGTTAATATTTTTTCCATCCAAAATAAATTATTAAAAAGTTTATTATTTTTGGATACTTTTATTTGAATATTTTTGATTTTAGGAGTAAAAAATAAATAAAATTATGAATAAAAAGAAATAGAAAAAAATAATTATGAAAAAAATATGATAAAAAAATATATTTTTAAACATCCAAAACATAGTAATTTATGCACGGCGAAACAAAAAAAATTTATGATCATATTTTTTTATCACATCATCCATAAAATCCCAATTCTTACCACCATAACGATACACTCACGATTTAAATATAAGTCAGTATCATGAAAAGAGAAACGGAAAAAATAGAAAATTTAAACTGTTAAAATGGAATCAGAACATGAATCACACTTCATGCACAAAATTTAAACTATCCTGAAACGACATGTTTGGAAGCAGAATCATGAATCCACCCTATTTGACTCAAACTTTACCATCTCCATATGCTCAATTTCACACAATCCACCATCCAATCTCAAAGTTACAGATCTACTTTCGAGCGAGCAGATCTGAGATCATAACAATGAACTAAGAAAGAATCAAGAAAACCAAACTGCACTAGAAACAAATCGGTGAACAATCTTCGTCGACCAACCCATAAATTAATTGGGGAAAAAAATTAGGGTTCCAAACTATAGACCGAGAATGCGAATAGAGGATTGGGGAAATTGTACGCATCAAAGCGAGCCAATTGCTAACTGAGAATAGCAGTGGCTTTCTGGAGATGCCGATTTGTTGTTTGAGATCCTCTCCTGCTTTTTTTCGCTCAAAATAAATACGAGCGAAGAAGAAGACGATGAGAAGCCCGGACGCCGCCGCGATCGAGAAGTCATTTCCCAACGCCGGGCGGCTTTGCTCGTGTCTTCCGAGGATCGTGAGGGTTTCTTTCTACAGCGCATCCGGTTTTATAAGAGAAAAGGTTAGGTCACCCAAGCGACGGCTGGAATTTGAAGAAAAAGGACACCATTATTAATTAAAAATATCTATTATTAAAATGGGATAGATTCATATATGTATTAAATATAAATATTTTTTAAAAATTATTTATTTATTTTGTATAATTCAAATAATTATTGATTTTATATCATTTTTTTATGAAAAAAAGAAAAATTATATGATTGAGAATTAAATTCAAACAATAATAATAATTATAATGAGTGAAAATTTTCTTGTGCCATCATTTTTAAAATTTATTTGATACATTCTATGTGTGTACTTCATGATTAATTTTGTTTAAAATATTTCTGTGTTATAAACATGTCATTAATAAAAAATAAAATATTTAGAATTCTTTGACCTAAGGATCAATAAAAACCACATAAATAGGGGTGGTGGGTGTTACCTCAAAAGACAACCTTCCCATTACTTAATTTAAGTCTCGAATATGAATTCTCAAAATAGATTGTTGTTTAAGTTTTTAAGATTTTTTTTTTAATTTGTTAAAAAATTAGATGATGATTTCAAAAATCTTTAATTAGAATATAAAAACATAAAATATAAAAACAAAAATTAAATATAATATTGAATAATTTTATTTTATCAACAAATAGAAAAAATTGATTGCAAACACACCTTAGGTTTTCTAGGAGGAACTACTCGACACACAGAGAAAAAGGAAAAACGCACTACGGTTTTTTTTAGCACGTAGAATTTCTCTCTCTCTTTCGCCTCTCGTCTCCAATCTCATCGTCGTCATCTTCGAACCATGGCGAATCGTAAGAGCGCACACATTCTTCTCACACCTCAACTCCCAGTTCCCTTTCGATTTCTCTTCCCCGTGTTGATTGTCTAACATGTACTTTTTATTGTCGTAGCAGCCCCGATTCGGTCGTTCCTTCAAGCCGCGAAGGCCGAGGAGGTCGCGCCTGCTCTCCGTGTTGTCCAAATGGAGGGATTGGTACTCCAACTTTGAAGTCTGAGTTTCAATGATTTTTTGGGGTGCTGAGATGGGTTTTGGAATTGAGTTGTTCTTCGTTTTGTTGGGGATTGGGATGATGTAGTTGGGGTTAGCTTGGATTGAGTTTGATTGTGATTGTGAGTTTGGGTTGTGTTGAGAATTGGTTAGAGAAATTGTTTGAATTATCGGTTATACAATTCTGGTGTGGGAATTAAGACGAGAACAAGCCAAGTGTTTAGGGTATTGTGCGGGGTCGGTTATATGGATATTACGACAATGTTCTATGCTTTCTTGTGGAATGTCTACCAGAGGATTATGATATTTCATATCATAGTTTACGGCTTCCTGGAAGATCCTCTTCGGGTGCTTTTTGTTGTTTTTCACTTGACAAGTAGTGAATTTAATAGTTGTTTTAGTATGCGTCCAGTGAATTGCTTTTTTGGACTCAAAACTCTATGAAAGTTACGGGTTGCTGATTTGTTTGTTTGATTAAAAGGCTCTCTTTTTTTGCTCTTTAGTGGCCTTGAATTGATGAGTGATTATGGGTCCATAACTCCATATGGGATCAAATATGGTGATGTGTTGATTAGTGTGGAGTTTTGTGGTTGTAATTGTTGCATTTTGGATTGTAGTGATTCAACTTGATTTTTTTTGTCATAAACTTATGATTATGAGGGATGTGGTGGTGTGATTCTCTTCAACAGGCTATACTGAAGATAATCAAGCATTGCAAGGAGTTCTCCCCCGCTCTCGTTACCGGACAACTGCTCGGGTTGGATGTGGGCAGTGTTCTTGAAGTCACCAATTGTTTTCCCTTTCCTGTACGTGATGGTTCTGAGCCTTCTGTTCTTTCTTTTTGATGATTGATTTCTCACTTTAGGAATCATCGGAACTTTAATTCTTATTTGTGCCTCAACTTTTCATAGTTGATGATTTGTTATAATGTATTCTTGGTTCATAGAATAGGGAAGATGATGAGGAACTTGAAGCTGAAGGTGCTAATTATCAGCTCGAGATGATGAGATGCTTGAGAGAAGTTAATGTTGACAATAATACTGTGGGGTGGTTAGTTTCTCCTTTCCCCTTTTGATTTGATGTCTTAAGTTCATATATTTAATTGCACCATGAACAGCTACAGCATTTTTTGACGGCACAAGTTATGGCATGTGCAGGCCTCGTGATCTTTTGGCTTCTTTTTGCTATAATTTGTGGGGTTTTTTGTACGCATCGGGGTGGGGCGGGGGAGTCTTTGAAGGTTGTTTAGTTGGTTGACTTCTTTCAGAAGTTCAGAACATGTCATTATGTCCACCATGGCATGGGCCACCCGGTTGACTGATAACATTTGATATAGGAGGGCCGAGGGCCACTTTTAACCTATTTACAGTACTTAAATCTTTGCACGAGACATTGCCAATATTCTTCTGTCATTGCCGCTTGATGACTTCAGTGCATAGGGTTTTAAGTTGATCTATATCTCGCATTCCTAATACTTTTTTTAATCTCACTTTAAGTTTCTATTTTTCAGCTTAGTGTTGATCTTGTGTTTCTTTACTTATCAGTTAGAACATTGACATTACATGTTTTTCCGATGCCTACATACTTCTTTTTCTTGTATTAACAGAATGTACAATGTTTCAGGTACCAATCAACTTTGTTAGGGTCATATCAGACAGTCGAACTCATTGAAACCTTCATGAATTACCAGGTATAGTAACGAATCATTCAACTGTTTCTTGAATCTTTTCCTTGCTGTTTCTATTCTGAAATATTACTTCCTATTGAGTTCTTTTCCTTTTTTTTTGGGGGG
>LIEC01006412.1:19767-48246 GCA_001925005.1 Drosera capensis
CCCCCCCCCCCCCCCCCCACCAAACATAGGCAGCTTTCTAACCAGGAAAACCAAGAAGGGAAAGACGCTTACCTTGAACATTTCATTCATGGCGGCACTGAGCAATTCTTCATCAGTGAGAAGTCTAAGCTCGTCCACCCTATCAAGAAATTAAGCCACAAATGCCACGTTGTACTTCTAGCCAAGATGTGGTGAGGAGACCAAATGTCTGATGTATTAATCCACAATTCTGATTTCATCTCCTTGTGGGTTTAGTTGGCAACAAGATTCATATAACAGACCATTCTTTCGCTTTTTACTAATTTCTTCTTATCAGTAAATCATAAGCCATAACTTTATAATCCTACCTAAGTGGAGCTATTCATCGCAACATGATAACAAAGATATGGTTAACTTTTGACGCCGAGCACAGTCCTAAGAGGCTCTACTTATTGACGAGTCTGTTCGTGCAACAACTACATGTTTGTCGTCGAACCAGTACTGTAAAAGGCCCATTAATGTATAAGTTACCACTCTCCCTCACAAGAAAGCTCTCTGAGACATGAAGTGTGGAAAACAGGTGCTAAACAAAATCCAAACTCCAAATAATAAACCACATAACTGGCAATAAATAGGGAAGATAGGGTCGAACTCGTGATCTCATGCCACGGTTTGCTATGATAGGAACCTCAGACGCACTAATAATGTATACCTTAACCATTAAACACAACAAAACAACATATTACACAATGCAATTCACACAAAACTCAACTAAAAGATAGCAAAGAAGATATCAACAATCATCATTTAAAAGGATTTCAAGTAAGGTGTTAGTTACGAGATGTCTTCATCTTCCACATTGTCCTTGTCATCATCTCCAACAATCGCCGCCGCCGCTGAAGACGACGACAATTCATTCTTAAAAATCTCGAGTTCTCTGAGCACGGAGGACTCGAAATCGTGAGCCCTGGTGGTGCCGCTGATGAGGTCGGATACGAACACCGGGCCTCCACGCGGTATCGAAACGTTTCGATTCTCTATTGTGGATCGCGGCGGCAGCGGTTCCTCGGAGTCCATGCTTGGGGTTGATAGTCGAAAAGTCGCCGGGAAAATGGTGGGTGCTCGGCAGCGAAGTTGAAGGCGGCGGCGGCGATGGAAGCGTTGAAGGAAGACGAAAAGCCCAAACCCATATCGGTCTTTGATTCGTCCAGCGGAGTTTATAAATACCCTAGATCAAAGTCTAAAGGAGGTATTACGAATTACGATATTCAGTCAACTATTTAAATTTAAAAAAGTTTAATCATATTTTTTTTTATTCAAAAACAATTCTAAATGATCTCGATATTTGATTTTATCTCCATAATATTAGGATTATCTTTTCAAGTCATTCTACTTCGGTAGAAGCATAATTCATCAATCCCGTTTATATTCTTCTTTGAAGTATCACATAGTTTTTTTTCTCTTGGAATTGTATCCTTTACATCAACGCGTATTTGAGACTCTTTTATATCTTTAACTACATATCCATCTTCAATCTCAATCTTGCTGGGACACTCACAACAAGTATATAAGACTTTGTTATCTTCTTTGCATCAATAAATGAATCAGGCACTTGATTCGTAATTCTTAACATATCAAGGTTCTTTTGAATTTCAAATTCAGTTTTACTTGTACGAGGATCGAGGTACAACAATGTTGAAGTCCTCTAAATTAAATCTTCTTAATCCATGGACAAAATCTTTGTTTTGTTTTTATCATCTCTCCCTAATGTCGAAAAAACTGTTTCATTAAAGCGATAATAAGAAAATCTCGTTGTGAATAAGTCATTCATTAAGGGTTCGAGATACCTGACGATCAAAGGAGAGTCGTATCCTATACATATTTCGAGCCTTCATTGTGGACCTATTTTGGTCCTTTGTGGAGGTGCAATAGGAACATAAACTGCACAAGCAAACACCCTTAGATGAAAAATATCAAACTCGTGATCATATAACAACTGATGTGAATATTGATGTCGTGCAAAAGGTCTTAATTTAATAAGTGATGTTGCATGTAACGTAGCATGTCCCTAAGCGCTCATCGACAGTTTGTTTTAAATAGCTTAGGCCTTACTATCCAAGGAGTTTTTTAATGAAAGACTCGGTCAATCCATTTTACGCGTGCACATAAGACACATGGTGTTTTACATTAATCCCTGTTGCAACGCAATATTCATTGAATGCTCGTGAAGTAAACTCGGCTACATTATCAAATCGAATTGTTTTGATTGGGTG
Organism: Drosera capensis; assembly: GCA_001925005.1. NCBI lineage: Eukaryota > Viridiplantae > Streptophyta > Magnoliopsida > Caryophyllales > Droseraceae > Drosera > Drosera capensis. The sequence continues at coordinate 22,020 of LIEC01006412.1, forward strand.
ATCAGGGAACTACGCTCTTAACTTTATGATTTAAGCAAACAATCGTGCGAAAGTCATATTCCTCGTGGAAAAAAGACATACGTGAGACCATTTAGTTGATGCATCTATTAGCACCATGAAATACCTAAATGGTCCACATGATGGGTGAATTGACCCACATATGTCGTCTTGAATCCTTTCGAGAAATAAGGAGGATTCTATACCAACCTCTGTAGTGAAGGACTTTGTAATCATTTTCCCAAGCAAGCAAGCACTACATGATAATTCATGATTGATATGAATCTTTTGGTTATTCAATAGATGACCACGAGATATTGATATTATTGGACGCATCATGTTTACTCCTAGGTGACCTAATCTTTAATGTCATAATTTATTTTCATCACTGAACTACTTTTGGTCGACTATGACATGAGTTTAACACCTTTAATTGACGTGAAGTATAACCTAGAAAAAAAGACATGAAGCTTCAACTACATTCTTTTTAGATGAAATAGTTGAGGTAATAAGAGGGTTTTCTTTATCATTATCATTAACGGTTTTCAAATAATAACCATTCTGTCTTATATCTTTAAATCTCAACAAATTTCTTTTGCATTAGAGACAATATAGAACCCCATGAAGCTTTTGGATGGTGTCAATTTGTAAAACAATAGTTGCTACACCAAATCCTTCGATAATATCAACACTTCTACATATAGTACCAACACTTGACTTTGCGTTGTAGCACTATCCACTATGCGTTCTAGAAAAAATTATGTTGCTTAAAGATGTTGTGCGTTATAGTACTATCCACCATGCAAGCACTATTTTTATTCATGTGAAAGAGAATATAATACATTAGCATAGTGTACCTCGAAGAAAAGTAAGATACTAAAAAATGAAAACATAACAAGCACACCTATGATATATATGAAAACATATAGTACATATGAAACAAATAAGGTGGCTCGCTATGTTTTTCGTTGAGAAAATCATCCGCCTCCATGTATGGAACATCGTTATCATCATTCTCATTCTCAAGGACGATATTCACATTTATCTCGGGATTCTTTCCTTTCCCCTTTTGAGAAGCCTAGTATAAGTCGGTCAGATGCTTAGCAGTTCGGCATGAGTTGGCAATGACCAGCAATCCCATACTTCAAGCTAATAGAATCTGGAGTTTTACCAGAACGGCTCCTTTGGCCTTGGAAACTTTCCCGACTTATATTCTTGTTGCACATATTATTATCCTTATGAGCTGGAATGAGATTGTTACCCCGGTAACTTCGACCTCATCTAAATCGTTTGCCACGACCCTTTCCACTATAACCACGATCTTTTTCATGACTGCTTTCTCCAACCTCAAAAGGCCCAACAATGTTGGCCTCGGATAACGGGGCAGCGCCTGTAGGACGAGAGTTGTGCTCCTGAACTAGCAACTCATTTTTCTCTTCAGCAATTGGAAGAGCATCCATCAAATCTTAAACTTTTTAAAGTGTTTGATGAGGTACTATTGTTAAAGCATCATATAATTAAGATGGAATTTCGAGAGTGTCTTATTAATCATGTGCGTATCATCTACAACCACCCCACATAGCTTCAATTGAGACTTAAACTTGTGTATTGTGAAATTAACCAAGCAAGAGCAGACCATAAATCACATCTTCAAACATGCTTAATAATGATATATCAAAGCGATTCGCCATCGATGGAAAGCACCAAAGACCAGTCTTGCTGTCCACCCAAAAACCAATACGAATTTCATATAAAGAAAACAAATTGGTGTTTCCTATTAAATTAAGCTTTGTTGGTGAAATCTCTAATTCATTTACTGAGTCAAAAATATAAGATTCACTTTCAATGTTATAATTAGCGGATGACACTCCATCTCATCAATAGAATAATAACACCATTAATTTGTACAAACAATATAATATAAAGGTCGTTCTGATATCAATTATTAAAGATTCATTCAATCAATACTTTATGCGTTCTTTAGAAATCCTAATTACAACCATGATTGTTTAATTATGTAAAAAGCACGAAACGAAGATCGAATCTGAAAGCTTGATTGACGGACATCCGATCCGCTCCCTCACCAATGAGGTGTTTTCTGGATACGAGCGTTCGAATGTCTAGACCTGTAATTTTCATCTCATAATATATTTATAACCTCCGTCCGAAATAAATTATTTGAGAAGATATTATCACGGGATAAAAACATTTGATTGATTTAATTTTCATGAAACGATTAACCATAAAAAAAAACTTGGATCACAATATTTAATTTATACATTATGACAATAAATAAATATATTAAATTTATTTATTATCAGCAAAATAACATCAAGTATTTAGAAGGAAATCGTACCACAGCATATATATATATATATATATATATATATATATCAACCTTGAAGTCATGAACAGGTTTTAGATTGATTTTCCACCTTGCGTGTCAATCGTCAACGACAAAAGCACTCTGTGCTTGCATCACGTCGACGAAACGTGAATTTTCTAATCTAAACCCTGTTGCAGTAAGAGGAACAAGGCCTCTGCATGAACTGCCACGAGCGGTTAATGTCTATTGCACTCGTAATTGTAAAAAAATAAAACGAAAATAAGAACGATGATGTTGCAGTAAGAGGAACAAGGCCTCTGCATGAACTGCCACGAGCGGTTAATGTCTCTTGCACTCGTAATTGTAAAAAAATAAAACGAAAATAAGAACGATTAATATAACGATTTAACGTGATTCAGTCGAATCTGATCTATATTCATGGCCACACTAGCACAAGACAATTCACTCATCATTTTAGGGTTTATAATTATGGGGTATTTATAGTTAAACCTACAACTTGGGTCAAAGACCCATACAACAGCGAATCCCAAATCAAAATTTGTTCCAGAGACCCTCGAACTCTCACAAACATAGCGCACAAGGGATCTCTGTTGGGAAGCATGAGGTGCATCTTTACGGATCTAGATCGTTCCATATATTTTTGAAATTTGATTGGTGAAAATAAATAAATTATAATTAACAAAAAGAAAAATTAATTTTGATAATCAATAAAAAAAATAAGAATAATATAAGAGATGTGTTTTGGATTCCCGTCCCTATTATATATAGTAATTAATGATGGCAATACAGTGAGCCATGGATCGAATAAGCTAGTATACTCAATAACCCATTTACCCATTGATTTTGCAGCAGATAAGGCACTTTTTTCTCACTGTAAACGGCGTTTTTGGGTTATATTCGATTTCAACTTACTAAAAATCTCTGAATTACAAACTATTCGATTGATAAAAAAAAAAATCCTTAAAGATTTTTTTTCAAGAAGAAACTTACTAGAAACCGTCAATTAATAAACCGAGTATCAGCCGATTTGGAATCATGTAACCAACATGAATAAACTGTTTAATCAAAATCTATTAAAAACAAGTTAACATTAACCCATTAAACAAAATCGTTTATTAATCAATCTCGATTTTAAATTTAAAACCGATTAATAATCGATTCGGTTTGAGTTTTGATATAAAAAAAACCGAACCAATTAGCCAAAATCAAACCGATCAGCACTTTTAGGAGGGCGTAGACTTGCAACCAAACTATGCATGCAACGTGTGTTCCTTGAGCAGTCAATTAAACTTGCACAATCCACAATTTTGTGAACAATACAACTCTACATTCAACTGCCTTGGCACCTGCCCTGAAATTTGGGCATCATACAACATGAGTAGAATGACTCCAACCAAAGTTCTATTAATGATACATGCCAATACAACATTGCTTTTTACATTAGACCAAACATGGTGGAAGTACCATGCCAAGATATCCAGCTATGCACGATGATGTTCATTCTCCCACATAAATACGGACGAGCTTCAATGGAAACGGCACTTGGCAGAACAATTATCTCAGCATGGGCTCAAACCAGGAGACACTTCCTCAGGTCCGAGAACCCTGGAAAAGGCGTTGGGGAGGCTATAATCCCCAGAAGTTTCTCGGGAGGAGGGTACCGCGGTGTAGATGTCAGATCCTTGTCCTTGGATCAGAAAGTTGCCTTGAGAGTCCGATATTGAAACTCCCATAAATTGGTCAGCAAGGAGCTTACAAGTTCTCTCGAGCATGGCCATGTATCTGCGCTCTGCATCCTGGCGTATGTGCAAGTGTTTCTCAGCCTGTGTACAATTTGATAAGGAAGTTCAGCTACAACAGAAAGTCAGATTTCCACTTCAAGTCAGCAATTTATTTTCCTTGAATACTATAAACAAGGGTCCATCTATGAATGTGAATACGGAAGTGGTTCTTAGTATGTTAACGAACTGAGCTCCGTCTTCCGGAAGTAACATTGAAGAGATTCATTTTTCTCCGAATAGAAGAGCATACCTCCACTCTGAGATGCAATTTAGTTTGCATTTCCATCTGGGCTTGTAATGCCTCCTTGACTCCATACCCACTAAAGCACAATGCCACCCAAAATGCCATGTAAGATTAAAATTCGAAGATGAACGATAGCGGTAAACATCAACCAACAAATGCCTAACTCTTACTCATCCATTTCAGGAGCAGGCTGGCTTGAGGTTGAGGTAGTAGCTCGAGGGCTTTCGAGGTGATATGAAGCTGAGATCACATGCAAAAAATAATGACATCTGTTAGCAAGAACCTGGTAATGACCTAAGCTAATGGCCATTTTCGAGCTAAAATTAAACTGAAACTAGCTTCTACACTGTATCATTCCATGGCAAATTGTCATTACTATTTGTATTCTATAGTTCAATCGCACATGCATCTTGCAAGAAACACAATGATATGTGAAGAAATCAGTCAGGAAGAAAATTCCTCAAGGCAATTACCCCAGCTGGTACTACTTGAACAACGTACAAAGAGATGGAGAATTGTCATGGTGCGAAGAACAAGCTTATGGGAACTAACCATCTTTTGATGCATCACTGATGTCCTTTCCAGATTGCTTTCCTAGCCTGTACTTCTGTAGCAAATACAAGAAGATGACACAATGAGTGCCCAAGCAATCCATTGTTGCAGTGAAGTGTTAATTGGTTGAGCAAAAGGAACCTGAAGGTGACTCTTTAAGTGAAAGAGTGTCAATCCTTTTACGCCCATGGTCCGCAGAATAGCCTTGGGTGTAGCTTCTGTTTACAGCATTCAACACTAAGCTAAGATCATGATCTAGATGGTGCTTAAGTACACAAAATTAGAAACTACAGGATATTACAATGAATTAAAAAGCTCCACTGGTATCGAATAATTCCTACTCATGATGAGTGTTCTCATAAAGAAGATAAACATCATAAACGATTCATTTAAAAAGGTAAACCTAGACTTAGTGCCAAAAGACGACTCTTCCTTCTTTTTTCTTGTGTGTGTGTGTGTCTACAAACTTTTTAAAAAAAAAAGGATTGACTGGAAACAAGTAAATCTCTACAGGCTGGTCTGTTCTTTTCATCAGGATCACCCGAGGGACATGATACTCAATAGTTAAGCCTTCTACTACACTTAGCCCTATATTCATCTGTTTATCTTTATCTTTCTTCAAGTCATAACATTCATTTATCTTGATACCTATAGTCAAAACTTTCTTCCGTGCAAATTGCATCTTAGCATCACAAAAAAACCACTAAAACGACGGTTCAAAATCTCAGATCAGAATATCCCAGTTCTGATACTAGAATTTCACAGTAGGCAAGACAATGCATCGCAAATAATCCACATTTCATGCTCCACGCCTACTATCATTACCATTAATGAGTCTGCTATAACTAGCAAATGCATAAAGCTCCAACATGAGAGGATACAAGCCTTAATCCTATGCTTTCATAGACCAAAGAAGAATCCCCAAAGAACTACAGCCATTTTCTAAAGTGCTAGCTTTTGATGATCTTATAAGAGTCACGGTTTTGACATGAAAATCCAATTATCATCCTATTCCGACCACACATTTTGCCATTATGACGACCACTTTCGCATGACATTGCCAGAAGCCTAGAAATTACACCTTGTGATGTCTATACAAGTACTAATTTGGATACCAAAAATAGTGCCGAATGACCAAACCTTCATCCCAATACAAAATAATACTGTCAGACAAAGATCCACATTTTGCCATTGAACACATAACCCATCGCCAAAATCAACAAAACGAAATCAAACCACACCGACCCAATCAAACCCAAATCCAAGACAAACACGCAGAAACCCCAAATTCTACATCTCTAAAACCAACATTCTGCAACGAACAGACAACCACCTCGAAACCCTAGTAGCACAAAAACAGTTAAAACCTGCAACCACACTATCCCCAAAATCAACACACAGCACCCCAAAAAGCACAAGCAGAACAAGAAGATTAACCCATACTGTGGGGTCCGCCGAGCTGGGTGACGGCGTCGACGAAGCGCTCGTGCAAATCCGTGGTCCACCGGAGCCGGGGTTTCGGATCCGCGGTGAGGACGAGACGCGGGTCAGGTGATCCCCCGCCGCCGCCCGAGACGGCGTTAAGTGGGGAGCTTAGGTCATCGTGGGAGCCCAGATTGATGATGGGGTCGTGGAGTTGATGCTGCTGTTGATGGGGTTGGATGAATCTTGGGTACATGGTTGAAGCAGATGATTGTGAGGATTGGGAAGCTGATGATTATGAGGATTGGGAAGCTGAAAAGATTACCCACATCGGTGAGGAGCTAGTCGGGGACGGAAGGTGGGTGCTATTTGTCGCGGAGCTGACTCTGGTAAGAAGGAGAAGATGGGGAGTTGAGAACTGAAGATGGTGTGGAAAAGCCCCACGGGAGTTGAAGGCTCCATTTATTGGTCGAGGTACAAAAGTTACAACGTACGTGTATTACTCACTGAATTAATACTTAACCCTATCGTCTCCCATAATATTTTTCTCCCCTAAATGATTCAATTGAATATTAAATTTTATTGGTGATCTCAATGTTACAGACATACATAATAAAACTAGATAAAACAACGTCACATATCAAAAAATGATCGCACTCTGAGGCCCATTTGGCTATTACATGCGCTGTCATATAGGCTTCACAAGGCGGTTACTACATGCGCTTTCATATTCGTCTCATCTCATCTAAGATGTTACAGCCTTAGCAAGTAATCTCCATGTAAACATCTGAACTCTAGGGGGTATTCTCACAAAAATTTCACGATAATCCAATATTATTTCGACCTCCATCCGGTCACTGAAAGTCGACGACTGCAACCTGGAAACTGGAACCAAATATCCCAGCCGATGCACTATTTCTATGGACTGAACTGATTTCAATCCCCGTTGTTGATCCTGCTGTTATGCAATTGCTGAAAGAAATCCTCTTAGCTGTAGAGAAGCCAAAGCAAACAAACCTCACGTTTTTTTCGAACGTGCCTGTCCTAAAATCTGATCTAAAAAAAAATTAAAAATCTAAATAACGCATCTATATATATTTTTGGTGTATAATTAATTCAACCCGATGGAATTAAGGCTCTTTCATATAATTAGATATGGGCTTTCGTCATCGTGTTTTCTCCACAAAGGAGTGAACCCACCCTAACTTTCGATATAGCTCAAGCTTATGTCTTGCCAATGCTTTAGTAAGCATATCAACTGCATTATCATCAGTGTAAATCTTCTCGTGATGAATCTTTTTCTTATCGAGGGCATCTCTAATCCACGTATACTGAGTATCATCGTGCTTCGTTTGATCATGATAGGCAGAATTCTTGATAAGGTGAATCGCATTTTGGTTGTCACAAAACAACATATAACTACGAGCTTTCTCTTCCCATGAGGTTTTTTTTTTCCTTTGAAAGTTTTTACTATATAAATTTGTTGTCGTTTTTCATTATTGTTTATTATCAATTATACTTCTGAATTGATCGATTATCTGTTATATTATAATTTTAGGATTATCTCGAGAATTAAATCGTATCACTTACGGTAGTTAAAATCCAAAGCGAATCAGATGGACATCGCCAAGTTACAACGGAACCCCACGGAGCGGTTCAAACGACAAACACATCTATGGCATGCCCCTAGACATTTGTCACGAGCAAGCCCCTTCATCCCATCGCCACACCACTCGTCCCTTTGCATGCAACTCCACCTGCATTCATCCCCTCAATTCCTCATCAACAAAACCCAAAAAATCACATGACACTCTCACAAAGAGCCCCAGAACACTCCCCAAACCCATTTTCATCGCATCACAGTAGGGAACCAATTTCACAAGCCCAAGATGTCTGGCCCTGGCCAACACCCACACGTCCCCGGCGAACCCACGAAAACCTCCACCTCCATCGTCGAGTCCGCCACCTCGGCGGTCCAAAACTTCTCCCCTCTAAAGTCCATCCATCAGCACCTCTGCGCCTTCCACTTCTACGCCCACGACATGACCCGCCAGGTTGAAGCCCACCACTTCTGCGGCCACATGAACGACGACATGCGCCAGTGCCTCATCTACGACGGCCCCGAGTCCGACGCCAGGCTCATCGGGATCGAGTATATGGTGTCCGAGGAGTTGTTTCTCAGCTTGCCGGACGAGGAGAAGCCGCTGTGGCACTCGCACGTGTACGAGGTGAAAAGCGGGGTGTTGTACATGCCTGGGGTGCCTGGGCCGGTGCAGAGGCAGGATCTCGATAAGTTGGCGAAGACGTATGGGAAGACGATCCATTTCTGGCAGGTTGATAGAGGGGATAACTTGCCCTTGGGGTTGCCTCAGATCATGATGGCTCTTACTAGGAAGGGCCAGCTCTACGACGAGCTCGCCATAGGTGGGTTCATAATTCATACTCCTGATGAGGCATTGGATAGACCTAACTAGATAATTTCGAGTTCACTCTAATGAGTGTATGGGATCATGGAAAGGCTAGCGTGACTGCTATATCAAATCTTAATCTTGATGGTTGACTAGACGTAGGTAGTTATGATCAATCTGGCATAATGGATACTATCACATAACCAAATGGACACTGATTAGGAATCGTCATATCCATAATCTCTGATGAATGTTGAGTGATTAGTAGACTTTTTTGTTGCATTGGTTTGCGCCTTTGGCTTTTAACCGTAGTGTAATTGAATGAAGAAGATGCGTACTTAGGTTCATTGTTCGCAGATTACCAGAGGAGGTTGAATATCAACTTGGAGAAGGAAAGCGAGAACAGGCAGTACATAGAAGGGCCAGCTAACGACATCCATCCACTGGCTAATGGCAACGGCGTGGGGCTGCAGACCGTTCTGCGTGAGGTGGATATCGGGCCAGTGGCTGCTCCAGCAGCAGCTGTTGTTGCCGCGACTATCGTCGTCGTTGAGTAGGCGCATGGTAGGTTGTTGGTGATCTCTACCACCTGTGAACTCCGGCACAGGTCTGTAGTTGTTTTAGAGTGCTTGTATATGTCAATAATGTAATGCTGAACCTCCTGTTATGTTTTGTTGATGATCAGACAATGTGTGCGGAGTTGTGTTTTGTAATCAAATGCCCTGAAATATGTATGCTTCCGTTACCGTGGTGTTAAAAAACACCAGCATAGAATATTGATTTCCGGCGTTCGGTATTGGGTTTTCCTAATATCAGCTCGCTCGAGCTACATTAGCAACCTGATAATTACAAAGTGGGAAGCTGCGGTGTTCCAGGATGTTTTCGAAGGGGTTAAGTGCAGATCAAATGCAAGGGCATAATCAGGTCGCTCTGGATTGATGAAAAGAGTTGATTCTGATCTATCTTATTGGTTTGCAATTTTGATATTTATACCCTATCAGCCTGATAATTACTAATGTTTCCACCAACTGCTAAAACCTCTTCAAGTCTCATCAGAACCTAGTTAGTGTATATTGATCTCGAATCAAGAGACGAACATTGACATCTGGACTATACCTTGTTGCAGTTATGTTGCTATATCAAACTATTGCATTAAATATCCGAAAAATCTGAAGATGCAATTGTCAAATGAGACTTCTTTTTCTTTGTCGGGAGAAAAAAAGACCGTCAAATAAAAGTTTAAACCAAAATCATAACCATTTACAACAGTAACCATATAGCAATATCTCAAAATTTTTGCTTAAAAGATTGATAAGACCTTTTTATATTTTGAAACGAAAAGAGGTAATATATATATATTTATTTCAAAACATTATAGTTTTCCTATTCAATGTTATGCTTTTTTTGTGATTTTAATTTGTAGTCATGAACATATATTCATTTTTTATAATTCATTTATATAATGAGAATTATTTTATTTTTAGAAGAAGTTATGAGTAAGGAAAAAAATTATAAAAGAAAATCTTTTAAGGAGAAATGCAAAAGAGGGCTGTGGGGGGCCGAAAAGCAGCTATCTTCTCATAATCAACCGTAACCCACCTAGAAAAGGTGAGCGACACATTACTGACCCACAGCAAAGAGTTGAGCGAGACATTACAGTGACTTCGGCATGTAAAAAAACAGACATCATCACGGAGTCCATGCGAGTATCATCATCACCGAGTCTCCGCCCAGGCCCCACACACTCTCCTCCATCTCGCTCTCGCTCTCATTCCCATCCCACCTCTCCTCCACTCCTCTCCACAATCCCCCAAAAATTTCCGATTTCTCCGCCACCGCCACCACCACCACCACCACCACTCACCACCAGCAATGTCCTCCGACGACGAGTCCACCGCCGAAGACTACCTCTTCAAGATCGTCATCATCGGCGACTCGGCGGTCGGGAAATCGAACCTGCTCTCCCGCTACGCCCGCGACGAGTTCAACCTCCATTCCAAGGCCACCATCGGAGTCGAGTTCCAGACTCAGAGCATGGACATCGACGGCAAGGAGGTCAAGGCTCAGATCTGGGACACCGCGGGGCAGGAGCGGTTTAGGGCTGTGACGTCGGCGTATTATAGGGGGGCGGTTGGGGCCTTGGTGGTTTACGATATTACTAGGAGGTTGACATTCGAGAGTGTCTCCAGGTGGCTCGATGAGCTCAACAGTAAGTGAACTGGATGAAGTCGATTGGTGTTTGTTTGGATCTGGTTTTTTCTTATTTGAGGATTAAATCTGGTTTTCTGGAAGCTGAATTGTGATCTGTGTTGATTGTGTTTGCGGATTGCTTTGAGTTGGTTAACAGCGTTGAGATTCAGTGATTTGAACTGGCTTTGGCAATCGTGGTGTCTTTGGTGCGGTTCAATTCAGTATTCGTTGGATCGATGATTCGATGTATACTGAACTATTGATGCATTTGTGCTATGAAAACACAGGATGTCAAATTTTGGCTTTGAGAAGTTGATTTGGTTGTTTTTCAGATTGGATTAGTGCAAGTAGTCCATGACTAGTAACTAGATAGGTCCTTTGGAGGCTCGAGGGGAATTCCAAAGTTATCCTCTAGACGATCAGGTCCACTCGGTGAGAATGTGATTGACTTGTGATTTACTTCTAACTAGTGTGTCACCCGCCTGATGTGCGGGAATGTCTTAATCTTATATAAGTGACTAATTATTCATAAATTGACCTTTTATATGACTATTTATCTTGATATCATCCACATTTTGTTGGCAAGTATATATCATTATAGATTTTTTTTAATAATTATTTTTATTTTATCGAGAATATTTAATAGATTCTTAAAATATTTATACAATTCATGATATTTTTCCATGTAATCTTGTTATAAAAAGTTTTCACGTGAGAACCAAGATAACTATAATCACAAAACGAAATTTACATCTTTAATTTCTATCAAATCGATGATCAAATCTATGGACTAACTATTAAACAAAATGAATAGACGAAAAATATGAGAAAAAGTGAATGATTTTTTACCTTCTTTTTTTTTTTATTGAAGTTTTAAATACGGTAATGTCAATCATGTGCAGAGCACAACATGGATGTAAAAAGAATACTAAATATTATTGAGATATTGCATTTATGTTTGATAATGTTGTCAAATATTTTCATAAAATTTTGTTTGAGTAAATAATATGAATGTATATGTCTTGTTTGTAAATGAAAGCACAACCAGCAACCTAGAATTATCACCAGCAAGCTCTCGTATGACCTGCTTAGAAGAGTGCATTCTAATCTGCTCATGTGTCAGATAAGATATGACGAGATAACGGTATAAGAGCAACTCTAATAGGACATAGATTGTTATCAAAGGCAAAGCTATGTATTGAGTATGGCTAGTGTTATTTGCTATTAGTATTTGATAGTTTTTTCTAAGTAACATCTCAATATATCTTTAAGCCCCTCAATTTTCCTGCCGTATTCCCAAATGTTTTCCTCATTTTAGTTGCTAAGAGCAACTCCACTCCACTTTTATTTCCATTGCCATTTCATTTTTTCAACTGAAATGGCAATTGATACCTACACCCGGATGCCATTTTGGTTGCCAAAATCGCAACACCATTTTCTTTGTCAAATTTGACAAAGAAAATGACATTGCCAAATGTCACATCAACCCAATTCAATCTAATGACATTCCTCGAGTTTCTTGCTCTTTGTATATGAAAGATTCTTTCCTTTAATCTAATTTCTCGCTTTTTTATCTCTCTATATAATTTGCGCCTAGTAAACTTGATTTGCACAATTTATACCATCAAGTAACATGTTACAATTTACTATATTTTTTCAAAACCCATGATAAAGCATCAATATTGAAATAGCAACCCAAATAACAACTTTGTGGGGGTAGAATGCATTGCTATTTGTTACAAAATTGTCATTTGGGTTGCCAAAAATTTGAAATGTCAACCCAAATGACAATCAAAGGGTGGAGATGCTCTAAATATAGCACACTAAATAACAAAGATATAGTTTGCCACTAGCTTTCAAGACCATTGGAGTGATGTATTTTTATTCTACTACTATATCTTGGCTAGAGCGACTCGTTGGCCATTTATGTTTAAGCAAATGACGATAGTTGATGTTGATTGATTGGATGTGATGTTGCATACTTGCTTCAACTTTGAAGAAGAAAGAAGAATGCCGGTAATGTCCTTGGTTGGAGAACGTTATGGCCGGTATTATAAGGGAAAAGTTGTAGATCTTGAGTGGAAACTAAGATACCAGCCACATGATCGTTTCATCACTTTTGTGTGAGATGATTGAATATGTACAATATAGGCCGGAAGTTATCTACAGCGGAAAGTGGAATGTGATTGGTCCAAGTAGGAAGCTTATGCTCTTTTCTCTTCTGGGTGCAGAACTGATGGCACAACCTTAGGTTAGACTTTCATCTGCTGATCAGCATCAGCAACTAGGCCTTACGGTTCCACAAGGTTGCAGAAGGAGCATGCACACATATAGTATGAGGAAGTATATGAGGGTTGCCGTCTCATTTTAGTTATGGTTTCTGCTGTATCAGTTTTCGGCTCCCTGATATTTGCTATTTGATTCTGAATACCCATATGTGATCTTTCTTGTGTTATGACCTTGCAGCTCATTGCGATACTACAGTGGCGAAAATGTTGGTTGGAAACAAATGCGACTTGGGTAACATCAGGGCCGTCAGTGTTGAAGAAGGGAAGAACCTTGCAGAAGAACAAGGGATGTTCTTCATGGAGACATCTGCACTAGATTCCACTAATGTCAGGAAAGCTTTCGAGATTGTCATCCAGGAGATATACAACAATGTCAGCAGGAAGGTGCTCAACTCCGATTCATACAAAGCCGAACTATCTGTAAACAGAGTGAGTCTGGTGAGCAATGAAGACAAAACAAAGCAGAGCTCATATTCGTGTTGCTCTAGCTGAGGTTTCTTCTCTCGACTCCCTACCGACCACTACTCTAAATGCTCTCTGGTTTTCGTATAACCACAACTGAAGAGTATATTATACTCGATGCGAGATCGATTTTCATCGCACCTGGTTTGTGCCACATGATCAGGAGCAGTGAGTGGCCTCTTGTTTTCAAGTGAGTGTTTGTTGCTATGATGTTCATCATAGTCTTTTTAAAGAATATCGATGGCAAAGAGCCTTGAAGTAGAACTCGAATATATAGATTGGTTCATTTCAAAGAATCATTCATTTTCGCTTTGTTGTCAGCTCACTGCGTCAACAGAACTTTCACAAAGTTCTTTTTCTGCTTCTGCAATTTTATTCTTTTTCTTTGTTTGGATGAATTGTTATTAGGTCAAAGATCGCATGACAAACTCTAGCCATATTCTTTTTTTCTTTGAACATCCCATCTCTTTAGTTAGTTTATCTCCAACAGCGGCAAATGAAGGGGATCTCCAACAGATAACAGTTCACTTGTACGATCAAATCATGGCGATATATGAACGCGCCCATCTCTTTAGTTAGTTTATCTAAAACATGCACCATGCCATTTGCACATCATAGGGGTAAAACACAAATCAACAAGGTTCCGACAGGATAAGATTTGTATTCCGAGGCTTCAACAAATCAAGAATTTGTTTTACTCCTCGTTTTCTGAGGTCGAACACAGATAAGATTAACATCAAGAACAGCGAATAACCCCACTTACAATCAACCGCTTCAAAACTGAGAACAAAGAGAGAGCCTTTCGACTCAGATAAGTCCACCGTGATCAGCACATTAATCATCCACGATTCCATTCTAGAGCACAGTTTTCGCAATACATTATACATCCTTCCTACTCTAACCATATAAATAAACCAAAGTTACGACAACGAACACAACATCGAACCAGTAGGCAAAGTGGCTACAGCAGACGCATTAGATACCTTAGCCGTCACAGTCTCAGAAATCCCTGAAGCTCTCATCTTGGGGTCAAGATTCCGGTTACCACCTTGTCCTCTTCCTCTCCCTCCGAACCTCTTGAACGCCTGACTTCCCATACTTCATTTCAATCAACGAGAGCAGCAACTCATCAAAAAGAATGCAACCACGATGCAAGGTAGGTCCATCCTTCAAAGGCGTGTTATTCTGATTGAAGTCGACTTCTATGATAGTGGAATCACACTCAGGGCACCGTTCCCAGGTAGTTCGAGATTCGATGAGCACCTTCCGGCAGGAAAACGAGCAGTTGCAGGAGTTGCAGTTAAGCCTCCATTTGGGAGGAGCGCTGACAGGGTCCAGGACAAGGGTCCTGCCGCACTCCGGGCAAGCGCATACACCTTGAGAGGTTAATGAATGCCGACATGTTGTATGTGGGCATAGGAAGCATGGCATCCCAGCTCCCTTTTCAGGCTTTTTTGCTGAACCAGGGGCACTGCTACCCGCACCAAAGAGGGTTCTCTATGCCTTCAAATGGAGGGTTGTTGTAGCAGTACGGGCAGAGTGGGAACGATTTCCCCTCCAGACCAGGCATGGATAGAAGCAACAGCTCGAAATTGTCCAGAGGGCATGCGAGTTCCTTGTACAGCTGTGTGGGTACACGCATAGTTTAGCAGTTTGAGCTGAGAACTGATAATGGCATACTGGTAGTCTGATTGTAATCCAAAGCTAACTATAGATTTTCATTCTTCTCCGCCCGGCTGACTATGCTTAACTATATCCTAATTTCAACAAACAGTATCAGATTTCGAGTCAAAATTCCATCATCAACAAGATAAATAAATCAAACAATTAAGTCCAACTAAGAGGAAGCACCGAAGCAGCTTATTATCTAGGGTTTAACAAGCAGGGTTTTTCATCGGAAACCTACACAGCCACCAGAGAGAACCGTCGCAATCGAGAGCGCAATGCTCGGCTTCTCCGCTACCTGCTCACAGCACACACAAATCACATCAACATCACCACAGAGAAAACCTATCACATCTATAACAATAAAAACTCCAATTTAAAAAAAACAAAAGAAAAAATGATAATCACTCACCATGAGAACCTTGGGAAACATCAATGCGATCTAAAGATCAAAACACAGATGAATTCGACAAAGAAAATCGCGGAGATTTCAGTGATTTGAGAGGAACATGATAATTGAAACCCTAATTTTTTCAGGTTCAACGAAGTTTGGCGCCTGCTGTCCGACGTCGTTTCTCAACTCTCCGTTCTGTGAGGATGAACACAAACTTGTCGGCCCAATTATGAATTGTCGACGGCCCGAGTATATAATTGGGCTTTAGGAAGTATTGGACGGCGATGGTTTCTATTATCTCAGTCGAAATATTTGACTGATAGAATATATATATATATATATATTAAATTTTTATGAATTTTAATAAAAAAATATTTTTTTAATGATAGTAAATTGTAAGTGGGATTTAGAAAAAGAATATAATAGAATGTGAGAGGAGATGATAGATGTACTATAACAGATAATGATTTTTTTTTATTTTTTTATGTGAAAATGTTACTAAATATGATATGTTTGTTATATTTTGAGACGATCGAAATAAAAAAAATATGATATATAATATGAAACGGAGGATATTTTGTGTATCGAGTAATCCTTACCTTACTAGACTAGTTGCCCGATGATGGTTCGATATTTGTTGAAGATAGTGAATCTATTCGAGATGTCTCGAAGATTATAACTAGAATGATGTGGCATGCTAAAACGTGGGTTATTTGTCACTTGTTGAAATCAGTGTATCACTAAAAAACATTTCTTACGCATCTCTAACCTTTCAAAATGAGAAATATGGTTTTCCTTTTCGCTTTTTCATGTGTTTTAATTCCGCCAGCGTGCAAACATGAACTATGTTGCTCAAACTAATAACTACGAGTAGTCTTATTCTAGGTTAAGAAAATATATTTTGTTGGTGACACTGTGTTAAGTCTCTATTATACACTAACCCAACAAAAAAGGCCAGGATGTTGAATTAATGAAGTCAAAATATTAGTTTGAACTTGGCGTTGTTTCCCGATAACTTCATACGTCGTCATGTTTGATCAAACAGCCTCGTGCGCATTTGTATGTTTGGAAGCATTTAGCTAATCCTATAACTCAAAAGTCGAAACTAATTATTTTTCTCGTGCGTGAATTAAATTCTTGTGTTGCATTGTCATGTACTGATCATATAGTTTTGCCCACAATTGATCATGCATGTAATGTTGATTATGGTGATCTTAATGATAATGCCGACTTGTACTAAGGTCTAGTCGCTGTATATGTTATTTTAAGACCAAGAGAGCTATTGTGAGATAAAACATGTATGTCTTGGCGGAATCAGATCATTTTGTCGCGATCTATATTTCATAATATTTTCTTCCGCAATATGTGATAAGTCAATTTCTTGCTAACCTTTTATGACAATAACATGTTGTAGGCGTAAAACAAAGCTAGATTTTACAAGAATTAAAAAATTAATGTAATTGTCTCACTGCTTCTATTTTTGTCTACACTGGTTAGTGATTTGCAATTTTGCCCATTCTCTTCACATTTTCATCATGTGAAGTATGATATAGTTTTCATGTTGTTTTGAGATTTGTAAAATCAAAGAGGATCATGTATTCATTGAAGGTAAAGTTGCATTCGGATAATGACTAATCAGTACAACGATTTTGGGAAGATATTAAATATGTCGAATTTCATCTCTGTCGAGTCGTTTTAGCTACTTTCCAGCAGCAAGAAACATTATTCAACTGCTACATGAAAAAACAATTCGGTTCTTTTTCAGCAGCTGGCTAGCGTGTAAGAGGACTTGTTTTCAGTAAAAAAAAGTTATTTTGCTCTAAGCTCCCGTTTTTGAAACATACACGTCATGCTAAAAACATTAGATCTATGATAAACTATCATTTTTCAACCATATGATCCGAACTTGAAAACATCCAAGAATTTTTTGCGTTCGATAAGTAAATTCATGAGAGAGTTAATATTTCTACAAGATAAATTATAATTCTAGAACTAAGTTATATATCTAACAGTTATAATTCTAGATATTTTCCTTAGATCTCACCTACTTTTGATCATATTAAATGGATTTATCTAATTACCTATTAATTAGATCTAATCATCTTAATTAGTTGAGAGATTTATATATTGATTATTGGGTCTACAAATAGATTACAATGTCTTCCCTACGGTTCGATTACTGAGTTTACAAATTCGATTGTTTTGCCTTGCTTAACCTACAGATTTGATTGCTAAGTCTACGAACCAACTGCATTAACAAGAAGGGCTGTTTATCTTACTTTGTTGTTGTGTTGATGAACTGTTTTGTACGCACAACTGATCCTTTTTTTTCTTTTCTTTTTTATGTGAATACAGAAAGAAATGGCAACGAGCAGTGTAACAATTACTCCGATTGCTTCGTCTCCTTTGAAGAAATCAAAGACATTTACAAGCATGGACTTCAAATGATGGCAGCAGAAGATGCCATTTTATTTGAGGATTCGCCTAAAGTTGCTGAGGGAGAAACGGATCCAAAGGTTATATCGGATGAAAATGTATGGAAGTAAGGAGACTTTTTATCCAGAATTATATCCTTAACTGTCTTGACAACATGTTGTACAACGTCTATAGTGTTATTGAGACCGTTAAGGAACACTGGGAGTCCTTAGAGAAAAAGTACAAGATGAAGGAGAACAGTCATAAGAAGTTCATGGTTGGAAGGTTCCTCGAGTACAAAATGATGGACCTTCTACCAATTCTTTCCGAGTTGATGAAGAACCTAGAAGAAGTAAAGGTCCAAGGCCGCAAAAGAATTTGGACCTGATTTTCTAACTCACATGTTAAAAAATGAGCCAAGAATGCTAAACGAAGCATTATCTAGTACAGAAGCTTCTTACTGGAAAGATACTATTAATAGTGAGATAGAATCCATAATACAGAATCATATCTGGGAGTTGGTTGATCTTCAATTAGGTAATAAAGCATTAGAATACAAATGGATTCTTAAGAAAAAGTATAAGGCTGATGAAACTATAGATAAATACAAAGTCAGATTGGTCGCAAAAGGTTATCGACAACAAGAAGGCCCTTAGTATTACATTCTCTCTTGTGACGAGAATGACTTACACCAGAATGTTCATTACTAATGGAGTAGTGTATAACCTCAAAATCCATCAAATATAAGTCAAGACAGCATTCTTGAATGGAGATTTTTGGAAGAGAAAATTTATATGGAACAACCAGAAAGATTTGTTGTTCCTAGGCAAGAGAATAAAGTGTGTCGGCTCGTTAAATCACGATATGAACTTAAGCAAACTCCAAAATATCGGTATGAGAAGTTTGATCGAACCATGTTTTTGAATGGTTTCACTAATAACGAGGAAGATACGTGCGTTTGTGTTAAAAGCATACCTTGAGTATATATGATATTATGCTTATATGTTGATGACATGTTAATCATGGACAGTAATCATAATATCATTATGAATACAAAGAAAATAATGCAGAAGCATTTTGACATGAAAGATATTGGATTAGTTGATGTCATATTGGGGATAAGAATCTCCAAGATATCTGACAGACTTGTTTTGTCACGGTTTCACTATATAGAGACTATATTAAAGAAATTCGAGGTATTTGATAGTACACCTGTCAAGATACCACTTGACATCAGTCAATATTTGATCAATAATCGATGAGAACCCGTATCTCAATCTGAATATGCCCGGATTATTGGCTGTTTAATGTATGTCAGCAACAACACACGCCGTGATATTGTATGTGCAGTAAATAAACTCATTTGGTTTAATAGTAATCCAAGAAATGATCATTGGAAGACATTGAAAAAAGTTCTTAGGTATTGGAAATACTCTATGAACTTCAGATTACATTATATGAGATATCTAGCTGTATTACAAGGATATAGTGATACAAACTGGATATTCGGCTCCCATGATACAAAGTCCACCCATAGATATGTGTTTACATTTGGTGGTGGGGTTGTCTCTTGGTAATCCTCCAAAAAAAAAATGTATAGGTTGATCCACGATGGAATCAGAGTTTATTGTTTTAGATAAAATAGACGAAGAAGTCGAGATGCTTAATGGCTTTCTGGAGGACATTCCATGTTAGACAAAGTCACTGCCTGCTATCATGATACATTGTGATAATATTTCTGTGATAGGAAGGGCTCAAAGAAAAAGATGTATAATGGAAAGTCACGACATATACGTTATAGACAATTAAATTCTGCCAGTGTGATTTCTATTGGCTTTGTCAGGGCACGTGAAAATCTTATGGATTCGTTGATAAAAGGTTTACCTAGAGAACTATTATCGACGTTGACAAAGGGAATGGGACTAAAACCCTTGGAAAAGTAATCATCATAGTGGTAACTTAATTAGTTGTACTGATTCAATAAGACAACTAAACTACGAAGATTCATTGAAGCACTTGGGAGATTATCTCCTACCTATTCCAAGATAAGAAAAATATGCTACCTGCAAAAGGGATATAGGTTACGCTTAATGTTTTTAATGATTCCCATAGAATATACGCAGAATACTAGTAAACAGGTCAAATCACCTATGTAAGTGTAAGAGGTGTGGCTGCCTCTCAGGAAAGTCAAACACTTATGAATCTAAGATTGGTTCAGGGTCAATGAACACAAAAATGAGTACCTAAAGATACTAGGAAAGATTCCATGTGAATATAATTGTCTTGGTTTACACTAAAAATCAAAGAGTCAATACATTGCGTTCACTGAATAATATAGTAAACCCGATTGTATTTCACTAAGGAATGTTGAAAACCGAAAGCTACCTCTCCTAATACGGTATCCTATCGTTTGAACTCTCTCACTGTTTATATTCATCAATTTCATTCATGTGGGGGATTGTTGAAAATTGGTCCACTTTCATGTTTTTGAGCTAGTTTCGATCATTGAATTGGGACAATGTTGGACTCGTTGAAAGTAGATGATCATAGTATGTTAAAGTTCTCAAAACCAATTTCGGTTGAATGAAAAATCAATGCCCAAAATAACTCATGTGAAGAAAAAATTGATCATGTGGTGTAATTTACCCACATTGGAGTTCTTGTATAGTATAATGTACTTTTATATGATATGTTTGAAAATGGGTTTGGGGCACCTCAATTTTATGTAAGGGAAAGAGCCTAGACAAGGCTGAAACACACACATATGCACCCGCTAGTATGGCCTAGCTCGGATCGGTTCAGTTGATCTCGTGCGCACGGGTCCATTAAAATGTTATATTTTTATATACACTAATATTTTTATTTTGGACCCTTAAACATTGGATTGCTTACTATTTGTTGGAGGTGGTTATCCTAGTCGACAACGGTTGGACTTGTCATCCATTGATTGAGCAACACGTGTCGCTCCTATCCCCTTATGTTTTGCCTGCCTATATAAGCAGTGCCTTGTACTATTTTCCAAAGATAATTTCATTTCCTCTTCTACGATCTCCCTCTGTTGCCTTACGTTGCATTTCCAGAAATGCATCAAACACATTGCAGTAACGTTATTATATTGTCGGGTCGAGAGGGTTCGAGGCACTGATAGGTACGACGTTCCTCTTGTCGTAGTGCTACGTTCACAAAGACAAAGTCGTTGTATCTTAGAAGACGATCATCACAGATCCGAGAGCACCTGTAGCGAGACGTTAACGTCTTAAGGACAAAGGATTCACCTTGCCTCGACTTCATCGACATATACTGTTCTGGTTTGTTTATTGCATACTGTCCTTCATTTTCAGTTTCTTATTTCGATTTTCGTACTATCCTATTAACATTGGACCGTTGGGTCTATTGAACTCTGATAACATATTAACCTCTTGGGTTGCATCTCAAAAACAATTGACAATGAGAATAATAACCCATGATATATATATTCTTATATTGATTCTTCAAACTTCACTGCGGATAGAGTTTCCTCAATAGTATAAAGTTGAAAAAAAATCTTAATATATTTTATAAAATATATACTTTTGAAAATATAGTTTTTTTAAAAATCCCATCAAGTTCTAGATTATTCTAGTTTTTATCATCTCCAAAAATGATAGTGATAAAATTTATTTATATTTGTCTCATACATAATTACACCAGAGCATAAACTAATTATTATTTCTATCCCAAAAAAAATACAATAATTTTTCTATTTGGTCCATCGTACTAAAAATACAACCAACCCATTTTTGATAAAATTTGGAACTAAAATTATCAAAATATCATCTTTTTTATTTTATTTCATATCATCATATTTCGTTATCATTTTTTCTTCTTTTCTCTCTCCCTCGCATATACAAAAAATAGTGTTATTATTATATATAAAATTCAATATTTTCATATATCTCGTGACAAATTTTTGTGTTGTATTAGTTTTTGGACTGACGAAGTATACTATTGGTCATTAGTTTTTGGGTTACAGCGAAACCGCAAAGTCAAGATTGGTCTGAACGAAACGTCGGTGAGAAATTCTCGTACTTATAACAACGGAACGTTGACTAATTGTTTTTTTAATGTCGAAGTCCCCTTAATATCATGAGACATTAGGCCCCCACCGTTATAGGCTCTCAACTAGCTTAGCTATCCCACCATACAATATATATTGCTCTAAATTATCCCAGCCCTAAGATATGCCAAAAAGAAATTCCTTTTCATCACATATTATACATACCGTCACAAGAAATGGTAGGATTATGTAAATAACAACCAATTACTTGCCCTTACATGAAGGGTTTCAAAAAAACAAAAACAAAATGATAGTGTAATTAAATGTGCTCCAACGGCAATTTTATAAGTACTGGTATTTGAAGAGAGTGTCACGAAACATAGTTAAAATATCAATCATAAATAGAATACTTGATATTCAATTTTTAACTTTTTCTTACATAAAATTCGAATTTAAAGATCTGTTTTCAAAATATATTTTTGTCGGAAAAAAATACATGTTACTATTAACATTTTTAAAACACAACCAATATGTGTCCTTGATATTACCGAACAATAGAAAATTCCAAAATGTTCCCTTTTCTCCTCCCCTCTCTTCCTCTACTATTTATTTTATCACTTTGATTGAAACTCACAAGAACACCTCTCTTCATAATCATCACTTGCTTCTTCATCTCAAAGCAAGAAAATACTTCACTGTTTTCCACACAAAATCAATGGAAAAGCTTCAATTCTCGATGAATGGCGTCGTCGAAAACGCGAACCAAACAACATGGTTTTCATCAATGGAAATGAACGAGCTGATCAACTATTCCGATCACCCCTATTTCTTCTTCAACCCGTCGAACTGGGACGCCGCGATCGATCAGTCCGATCCCTTCGATTCCGCTATGAGTTCCATTGTTTCTTCCCCGACCGCCTCACACGGCGAAGGGATCGTCATGAACGAGCTCATCGGTCGACTTGGCAGCATCTGCAACAATACAAACACGATCATGGCCAGTAGCACTAATACTTCTTGTTACACCACTCCACTGAATTCGCCTCCTAAGGCGAGAATCGGAGCTCAGAACTCATCTGATCATCATCAACTGGGTTTTGGTTCGTTCGGGAAACTGTGGAATGAGGAATGCAAAACGGAATCCGGTGTGGGAGCTGCTTCAATCAATGTGATCGGTGCTCAAATGGGTGACGGGCTTGGTGGAAGACTGAGTGCTGGAGAATTGGGCGATTCCCGAGAGGGATCGTCGGTGTCGGAGCAGAAAAATGCTGGTAGGAAATCAAAGAGCGAAGGGAGCTCGAGGAAGAGGAAATCGAATGGTAGAGGGAAAGGGAAGGAAGTCACTGTTTCTGCCAAGTTAGAGAAGGTAAAATTTATGATAACTCTATTGTACTTTGGTGCTACCGTATTCCATATCGAGAATGACGTCTTCCTATCCATGTAACTGATCTTATCGTATGTGTAAATTTGTAATTCGCCATAGTTCGATAGGCGGATAACTTATAATGGTTGTTGTAACAACAGTCATACTAGACCACCGCGACTAATTGCTCCACGGAGTAAGGTCAATTAGTTTAAGGAACAAAAATGATTGTTCTTCTTTATGTTAAAGTAAAATTCAAGTTAGACGGATTGGTAGATTGGTTTGGTCCTCATGGTGAGGAAATGGAGAATGTCTTCATAGGAAGCTAAAGTTTCGATGTATTTCAGGTTGAGGAAGCGAATGCTAAGAGAAGCAAAGCACAAGGAGGTATTAAAGAAGAAGAAGATCAGACCACAGAAGGGAATGCAGTCCATAATGACAATGCAAAAACTATGTCAAAGAGCGAAGGGAAACCAAACAAGGAAGCTGCAAAGACAGCAGAGCCTCCGAAGGATTATATCCATGTCAGGGCTCGTAGGGGTCAAGCGACCGATAGCCATAGTCTCGCTGAAAGAGTAAGAACCACTTTATGATCGTTTGCAGTTTGATTAGTTCGAGTCGTAATTGGGAGAAAAGATAGGGACTTACATTGCTTCTCATGTTACAGGTCAGAAGAGAGAAAATTAGTGAAAGGATGAAGTTCCTACAGGATCTTGTTCCTGGTTGCAGCAAGGTATTCATCACCCTTGAACTCGACTCCTACCCTTGATAACCAGATTAGCTCGAATGCAGTTTCTTAGTTGAATTTGAATCATTGGTGCAGGTGACTGGCAAAGCAGTTGTGCTTGATGAAATTATAAACTACGTGCAGTCGTTGCAACAACAAGTCGAGGTATTGCTCGATTCCCTATAAGACTAATTCCAAAGCGAAGAAACAGATGAATGGCCTTTTTTAGTTGCTGTTGCACATAAAATAGATTTATCCATCCAGCATATTTTTCTCTAATATGACTGTAGAATGTTGTTCTTACAATGGATAATTATTGTCGCCTTTGCAGTTTCTATCTATGAAGTTAGCCGGCACACACCCGATGGATTTCAACATGGATGCTCTTCTATCAAAAGATGTAAGCCATGCCTCATATTTTTCCTGTCAAAATTTGTTCATTTTATCAAGTGCTTGCTTTCTGCGCTATATGTATAGAAAAAAATATATTTAGTAGGTGACCTTGCTTAGAAAATGATGGTAATGATTCTTGAATCTCAGATATATCAGTCCGGAGGCACATTGATGCAGCCTATGTATCCATTGGACGCTTCGGCGCAAGCAATGCAATATGTGTTTCAGGCTCAGCAGATGCAGCATCTGCAGAATTGTATCTCCAATGTCCATGGAAATCAGGGCATTCAGTTCTCATCTGGAAATCTACTCAGCAGCCAGGTAACTACAAATTTAGTATCTCCTGTGTTGGGGTTTCCTTAATTTCGTTACTGATCTAGCATTATCTCGAATCATGTATCTATGATCTGTTTCCTATCAGGTTCCGGCGTTGTGGGAAAAGAACCTCCAAAACATAGTTCAGACCGCTGTGGCGCAGAATCAATCTCAAACCATTCATGGTGAGATCAATACTTTCCACAAAATGACTACTCCATATAGCAAGTGATATGTTGTTTGGTTTTCATGATTCTGCAGGTTCTGATGCATGATTCTGTTGTGCTTATTTACAGGCCAAATGAAAGTGGAGCTATGACGAATCCTCAAATATGTTACTTGCATCTTACTATATATTGATTCAGCCGCTAATGTATATACAGAAGATACTCTATGGGAACAGACATCGATCATGCCTATATGATCCGAGCTCTAGGAGATCGTTCTTCTGTGACGCCAAGCCATTTGTATCAGTAATTCATGATTCTTTCTAAGCTTACTTAGATGAGGGGGAAAAAGCGCTCCACGTCTTGTAGCATACATAGAACTAATTTGTTACGAATGGTTGCACTTTCCCTATAGATACATGTACGCGGCTTATGGCTCATAGCGCTGAGGCGAGAAAGTCGAGAGGAAGAGAATTTGTTATAGATGTAAGATATGTAACTTTCCATTCATTTAAAGTATCACATATTCACATTGGCACATGTCCACTTTGCTACGAATCTGTTTTGTGTTTGTTGCAAATCTTCAAATGAGAAAGACGTTTTCGACTTCAGATTCCGCAACTGTTAATTTCTACTTATGCTGAAAATATAAGCTCATATTATAGGTTTATACTTTATAGGTATGATCAACATGTTCGATGGTTGGGAGCGAAACCGTGACCACTGGAGTTACAGTTAAATGCTCAAATGTAGGCAGATATCAGCGGGTTTCATGAAAGATACAGAATGAATATAGAAAAAGAACTGGAAAAGGTTTCTGTCGCAAACAATAGGAAGTAATCCTTGGAAAGTTTTTCCCATCATAAATCTAAAATTTCAAAAAAATAAAATATAATTTCAAAAGATAATTTTAAAAAATATATGATGAGAAAAATTCTGCAACAGATTACTTTCTCTGGTTGCATGCAGCACGAGCCTTCGGAAAGCCAATTATTTTCGCTGAAATGGGATCAATGGCATGTGTTAAAATAATTGATTTAAATCACCGTCATACAATATTT
>LIEC01006413.1:0-54372 GCA_001925005.1 Drosera capensis
CAATAATATATATATATATATATATAATTTTATTGAAATGAAAGTATTACTTATTTATTTTGGATGGGAGGAGTATCATTTATCTCATGACATGGTGTTCTGTTGTCCCCTTCTCCTCTACCCAAAAGCACAACCCTTTTATTCCCCGATATTCCCCCAAAATTTCCCACGAAAACTCAAAAATCTCCAAAATTCTCCCCTCCACACTGTATCCCTTCTCTCTCCTGATCTGCTCCACTCACTCGAAACTCTTACCCCAATCTCAGCCGTCCAATCAAACCCTAGAACCTCCCTATACCGTCCGATTTGGACCGCGTTGATCGGTGTTTTCCGATGGAGTGGGACAGTGATTCAGAGGAGAGCACTGGCGGAGGGGACGATGAGAGGTTCATGTTCGGCGGTGACGGAGTTGGAGCGGTGCCGTTTCCGGTGGTGGAGGAATTGAGGCCGTGCGGGTTCGTGGTGACGGACGCCTTGGAGCTTGATCATCCTATCATATATTGTAATCCTGTGTTCGAGATGGTCACCGGGTATCGCGCCGAGGAGGTTATTGGACGGAACTGGTGAGATGGGATGTGGTTTTGATTCGATTTGGTTGATTTGTGTTTGAATTGATAAGTTAGGGTTTGGGGGTGAATTGGAATTAGAACACGAGGACATAAGGAAACAGCCTCTTTGTTGTTTTGCAACAGGGTAGGACTGTGTACGTCTCGCCCCCCTCGGACCCACCCTGTCATTGTCGCATTGATGAGTATATCAGGGTGCTGGTGGTTATTGTTGAGTGTGAATTGGAATTGGGAGCTGAAATGATGTTAGGTTCGAGTTGCGAGTGGCTTGTTTGAGGGAGTAGTTGGATTGATTATGGTGGTGATGAGTTATTGAGATGATTGTCGTCATTGTTTATTGATAGTTGTCGAATTACGGGAAAAATGGATGGAGGGAGAATTTCTATGTGACTTCTAGAAAATGGATCGTAGGATATGGAATTCCCTTTGTCAGTTTGATTAATGGTTTTATTCGCTTTATTGGTTAGAAACAGAAGCTTAGCAGCGAAGCTCAACAGCTTGAACTTGAGCTTTCACTTCTCGTGTTCCTATGACATTATGTTGAGAATCAAGATTGTCATGATTCTCCCAGCTAGGGTGGTTGAAGAATTCTTCCACTAATGTCATGCTGCATTCCCTCTTCTTAATCAATTAAGGGACGAGCTAACTATAAAAAAAATATTTGCTTCTATCCAATCTGCTTGGGCATTCCACATCTGCGTAGTGTATCGGTTTCCTGCTTCCTGCCCTAGGTTTTGTTAGGGGTAGACGTAGTGGCTTGGTGGAAATCAAGTAACTTGTGTTTTCCCCATGCTAATTTTGCAATCTGTCCCCATGATAATTTTCTACCCTCTTAATATGGTGGGCAGTGGCCAGTGATTGACTTGGATTTGGAGTCACTGCATTCATCGTTTTGTTTCACTCAGTTTTGGGATAATAATATTACTCGATTCTCATCCCTTCTCTTTACTCCTATTTTATCATTTTCATGGTGTCAAGCTTTTGAGCTGGTTTCAAGCTTTGATGTGAGACTAGTTATCAAAATTCACCACATAATTATTCCTAGATTCCAAGTAGTGTTTTGTTATCTTTGTTGTCCACACCACCATGTCTTGTGATTAAGGCATGTGATACGTGCTTTTTTTTAGTATTCTAGTAGTAGTTTGGACACTTAGCTGGTAGTTGATGATGAAAGTTTGCTTTTTAGTTGCATCTTTGTGTCTGTTTGCTGGAGACTTCTATTTTTATGAAAATTTCTGTCTTTTTAGTGGTTCTTAATCGTAGTTTTCCCCTTGTGCTGTTATTTTCTTTTTCCTTGCTGTTTTTTCCTGGTAAAGGTTTGCTTTCATTTCTTAGTATATGTGTGGTGATGAACATTATTGGTTTAGCATGTGAAGGATGTGTAATGTCTTGAATAATGCATTTTATTGTACTTCATGAAAATGATTGAAGATTTGGTTTTTTTTTTTTTTTGAATTTCAGTCGCTTCTTGCAATGTAGAGGCCCCTTTGCTAAAAGAAGGCATCATATGGTGGATTCAGCTGTAATTGCAGAAATGAGGAGATGTCTTCAAGCCGGTGCAGAGTTCCAGGGTGAAGTGTTGAACTTCAGGAAAGATGGTTCTCCCCTCATGAACCGGCTGCGGATGACTCCTATATATGGAGATGATGAGACCATAACTCATGTTATTGGAATTCAGTTCTTTTCAGAGGCAAATGTCGATCTGGGTCCCTTACCTGGCCTTTCAGCAAAAGAAGCTTCTAGAATCACAGATCGTATTCATTCCAGTTTCACTTCATCTCAGGATATTCAGGCTGCAGGTCGAACTTATAATCACGGGATGTGTGGGCTATTTCAGCTGAGTGATGAAGTGTTGGCCCTAAAAATACTCTCGTTGCTCACACCAAGAGATATTGCTGCTGTCAGTTCTGTCTGCAGACGGTTATATGAACTTACAAAGAATGAGCATCTCTGGAAAATGGTCTGTCAGAATGCGTGGGGTAGTGAAACGACCCGTGTGCTGGAGACAGTTCCTGGGGCAAAGAGGTTGGGTTGGGGCAGGTTGGCAAGAGAGCTGACCACTCTTGAAGCTGCAGCATGGGGGAAGTTGACCGTTGGAGGATCAGTTGAACCCTCACGCTGCAACTTCAGTGCATGTGCAGTTGGAAATCGAGTTGTTCTCTTTGGTGGTGAAGGGGTCAATATGCAGCCGATGAACGATACTTTTGTTTTGGACTTGAACTCCAGCCACCCTGAGTGGCAATATGTGGAAGTGAGCTCGCCGCCTCCTGGTCGTTGGGGTCATACTCTCTCTTGCGTGAACGGTTCTAATTTAGTTGTATTTGGAGGCTGTGGAACGCAGGGCCTGCTTAATGATGTTTTTGTCCTGGATTTAGATGCCACACATCCGACTTGGAGAGAAATCTCTGGCTTGGCTCCTCCACTACCTAGATCATGGCACAGCTCCTGCACGCTGGACGGGACCAAGTTGGTTGTTTCTGGTGGATGTGCTGATTCTGGGGTACTTCTGAGCGATACATTCCTGCTTGATCTATCGATGGAGAAGCCAATTTGGAGAGAGATTCCAGCCGCATGGACCCCGCCTTCTCGTTTGGGACACACCTTATCGGTCTATGGTGGTCGGAAAATTCTGATGTTTGGGGGCCTGGCTAAAAGCGGACCCCTACGGTTCCGCTCCAGTGACGTGTACACAATGGATTTGAGCGAGGAAGGGCCGTGCTGGAGATGCGTGACTGGGAATGTGATGCCTGGTGCAGCAAACCCTGGTGGTGTTGCTCCTCCTCCGAGGCTTGATCATGTGGCCGTCAGCCTCCCTGGTGGCAGAATCCTGATCTTTGGCGGGTCTGTGGCAGGTCTTCACTCCGCTTCACAGCTATATGTCCTTGATCCTACCGAGGATAAGCCAACATGGAGGATTTTAAATGTGCCTGGTTGTCCTCCGAGGTTCGCATGGGGTCATAGTACGTGTGTTGTGGGGGGGACAAGGGCGATTGTCCTTGGCGGTCAGACAGGAGAAGATTGGATGCTCACAGATCTTCACGAGCTGTCCTTGACAAGTTCGATGACCTGAATTAACAGAACTAACAGGGATGGTACCATCGCAAAAGATTCAGCAATGCATTACTTGAGCCGAAATTATTTTGGGCATTCCCATTGATGTTATTATCATTCATTGTCGACTATGCATATTCTCCGATGAAGATCTTTTGGCTCCTGCAAGTAAGCCTACTTGTTGCATTGTCCGTTGTGCATCCATTTTGGAGATTCAATTGGCTTCGTGATGTGCCCGACATCTTGATGAGTGTAGGTTAAATCAGTGATATTGCATCTCGGAAAAGCTTAGTCGGATTGCTCTTTTCCAGACTGTCCTTCCAGACTGATACAGGAGATCAGGGTATAGGCCTCGAGAATAGGCGTGAAGAATGAGGGGCAGATCTGAGGCGAGAGCTGGATGTATATAGGTGATAAGAACACGGTGTTGTATGTGCTTGGCTGTACCTGTAATGAGAACCTATTAGCCTTTGAATCAACAGTGCAGTTGTATTGGTTAGCTTTACTAGTTCTCTTCGGAGCTCTCCTCGGGTTTCCAGTGCCAAGGACGACCACCCCAGAGGCAAGGAGGCAGGTCAAGTCGTCGTTTGTACATCAACGGTGGCTTCATCCCTTCATCGAAGCTTGTGATAATTATCTCTCTGTTTGATCACATAACATGTACTAACCGCATCCTCTGACCCCTCTGTTGTATACAATTCAATGTTCAGACTCGATTTTTTGTGCTTGTTTATTGATATGGAGACATGTAGTTGGCTCCTATCCTCTTGTTCAATTCTATGGTTAATTTTAGTGTGCCAGAATGCTGTTTTTATGGCGGCATGGAATGTACGTTGTCGTGTGATCCATTTCGTGTATCTTTAGAAATGTGATCTCATTGTTGTTAAACGGTGAAATTTGTATCGTCTTGTTTTCGTGTGACGTAAAT
Organism: Drosera capensis; assembly: GCA_001925005.1. NCBI lineage: Eukaryota > Viridiplantae > Streptophyta > Magnoliopsida > Caryophyllales > Droseraceae > Drosera > Drosera capensis. The sequence continues at coordinate 4,546 of LIEC01006413.1, forward strand.
ATCATTACTTTGAAAACTTCTTACACAGGCAGCATGTTTTTATACTCGTATAATCTCCCCAGATGATCATAAACGTACACATCATCAGTTTACTATTACTTCCGTTCTAGAATAAGTGTAACCAATAATAATTGCATCATTTAATATATTTTTTAAAAAATTTCGTTATTCGTTTTAATGATGTAACAAAAATGCATTAGTGGTCCAAGGATGAAGTACATAATTTAAAATATTATTCATGTTTCGCGGCAATTTTATGTTTGTCCAAAATAAAATACATAACTTAAAATATGATTGATTACATAAAACGATATTTAAATATCCCACGAATTGTTTGTAACATTTTGAACTTCATTACTTCATCCGTCTCATATTAAATTTAGCACTCTCAATCATTGTACTATTTAACACATATTTTGAAAAGCTATTCAACACGTATTTTGAAAATTTTCATTTGTCGTCTTAATGATACAAGAAAATCATGGCACTGACGTCAGGTTGAAATATATAACTTAAATTATTATTAATATTTTAATGATAATTTTAAAAAAAATTATGTTTGATCGTGCAATAACACGAGTCAAACTTGATCTCAATAGATGTGTTTTTCAAATTGTTACAAATAATTCACGACTGAGGGAGTATGTTATTATTGATTTTGGGAAAAAGAGCATAAAATCTTCCTGAATTATTCGACAGTAATACATGACCTCTTTAAACTTTGAAAATATGTGAATGACCTCCTTGTCAACTTCTTTAAATGGTATTTTTGTCAAAATATTTCAATTTTTTTTAAAACTAATGAAGAATCCATATATGATAGTTTGATGAACTTCTTTAATGTAGTTTTGTACCAAAATAATATGATTTCATTTGATCATATAGGGGTTAAGCGCATCTTTTTAAACTTGATGTGAGTCATATGTCACGGCTCAATACGGGTTAAGTGTTACTTCTTTCCGTTTCATTCAAATTACAACGGTTTGATCCGACACAATAATTTATATGTATATTGAATTAATAAAAAATGATAACTTTATCGTGTATGAGATAAAATAGTGAGAAAAAAGAAAGAAAAATAATGATCGATGAATTGACGTGATATAAATTAAAAATATTTTTATATTTTTAGATAAAAAATTATAATTTTATAATTTCAATAATACATTTTAAAAAATACCATTTCAATGGATCGGAAATAATATTTTCCCTTCGTTTTGTTTCACGTTTTTGAGATGAATGATGTACTACGATTCAACTCTTGTTCTTCACCACTGTACTGCTCACCCCACTCCCCACTCCCCACTTCCCACTCATATCTCCACCCAAAACGACACCGTATCACCCCAATGTCGTCTTCATCCTCTCCCTCTCCCTCGCCGGCGCCGGTGATCGGCAAGATCGGTCCCTACACCGTCTTCCTCACTCCACCACCTCCCTCTCCTTCTCCTTCGCCGAGAAACGCAGTCATCCAATCCCCTACTCCTCCGACGAGGACGACGGAGTATCCGATTCCGGCTTCTCCTAGGCCTCAGGCGGTGATTCCTCCGCCGCAAGTGAATTTGCCTCCGGTGATTCCGCCGCCGGCTCAGTATATGAGACCGGACGAAGACCGGTTCGGGTTCTTCTGGACCGCTGTCGCCAGAGTCCAGCACGGTGAGGAATCCGATTCCTTCCTTGTTCTTCACCAGATATCTTCAGCGTTATTTATTTATTTTTTATTTTTTATCGTGATTGTCTTTTTTTATTTAATTTCTGATTTTGATTTGTTTGATTTTGTGTTTATGTGTGGAAACTGGAAACTATTGGCAGTGCATTCGAGGGTGGACGAGTACGTGGCGAATTGGTTGGGGTTGAATCAGTCCAAGTATCAGTGGGCTTTGGATGATTTCTATGAAGCCAAGGGAGTGGTAATGCATTTGCTTCTACATTCTCAATTCTTCGTTTCATTTTTGTAGCTAGGGTTTCTTTACCATTTCCATATGTTGATACGATGAATCGTCTATTCGTGGATTTCGGGAAATTAATGACTTGTTTGGTTTAAGCAGGAAGTGTGAGTTTCTTAGATAGCTAGTATTGAGCTAGAGAGTACTAGTCCTTACAATGCTGAATTGCGTATGAATCTTTCTATAGAACATAAGGATGGTGAAGTATCGATCAATGGAGGTGAGTTGATGTTTCGAGGTGGGCAGCGATATTGATCGTCATTCTTGCAATAACCCAAGACTTTGGTTTCCTGGGACGTGGAACTGTCTTGCATGAGTTGTCTTCTGTCGATGATTTCACTAATTTCGAGTGTATGACCGATAGCTGCATTGTCTGAAACCATGAATTATGTGTGTTTTTTGTAGGTGCAAGAACTGAGTTCTTGATTTTGTTTCTTGTTTGTTACGTGCTCTTAATTTTGGATATCTCTTCCTTGTAGCTCGGGATTAAAGGATACATTATGAAGTTCTGCTTCAAATGATCTAGCAATAACTTGAATAGCTGGATATACGTCATGCTTTGATTCAGTTTAGCCTTATAGGCTCTACCTGCTTCAAAGAAGATTGTTCTCGAAGGACTGTTTCCTCTGGCAGTTTTGGCTTGCTTAATGCTTGATTTGATATGCTGTTTGAAACGTCAGAATTGATTGCAGGGGAAAGGAGATGCAAAAGCAAATGAAGTATCCAGCAAAACCCAATGCGTCTGAGTCCTATCATTCAGCATTCAAGGTGGCATCTCATGCTGTGTTATATACAAGTAAAAGCTCCACCAGCAGATCAGCTTCATGGAAGCAAGGAGAATCCTTCCATTTTTTCTGTTGCAACATAGTTGCTGGTTTGGAAGTTGGAGTGGTATAAGTCAGGTAAAGAGTGTCGGGGAACCGGTTAGCGATGAAGCCATATGATGCATTGAAGCAGTGGTGTAGCGGATTTCTGATCGGACTGCTTATATCATCAATCATATTGACTTGTTTTTGTATTCTGGTTGTACTTGATTCCGATATTTGATATTTGATCGACTTTACCATAGTCGACTATGTAGTCTGAAATATATTGTTTTGCTTGTTGTATGCTTGACTGTCTGTTGTACACAATGTTTGGTTAATTAAACCATGCTAGGCGGTTTCCTTCTAAACCTGTAGGACTCATGCCTTAAGGATTGCTGGTTTTGTCGGCAGTCCAGGTGGAACAAAGTTTGATTTCTTTTTCTTGTGAAAAGTATCTATATTTTTGTATTTGTATCTTATCTTCATTCAATTTTTAATCGAGACTTAATATATACTCCCAAAGTCTAGTTTATTTTATTATGGTTTGATTTGACATATTTGTCATAACATTTTTTAATAGTTTAAGTTTAAGTTGTGTATTGTAATCCTATGTTCATTACATAATTTTGTTGCATGAATTGAAATTCAACATGGAGTTCATGCAACTCAACCATGGAATAAAAGATATGATAACATCATATTTTTTTTATATCAGTAATATTAAATCTTATCATTTTAAAAAATATTTTTTCATTAAAATACATAAAAATTCAGAAGACACATGAAATCTCATCGAATAAAGCCCCAAGGAGAAAATATTATATTATAAAAACAATCTAAGATAAAAGTCAGGAAATATTCTACTTAGAAAAACAATTTAAGATAAATGTCCATCGTTTCCAGCATATAGCCAAAATTATCTATCCTTGAACCCCTGCCTTTCCCGAAGTCTCCCCTCCCACCGCACCTACCCCTCGTCGCCACAATGAGCAGCCGCAACCGCGACAAGAACAGAGACCGTGACAGAGACACTACCAGAGACCGAGACTCAACCAGAGACCACCGCGACCGAGATCGAGAAATCGATCGCCGACGAGACAAAGACGACCGCGATCACCGAGACCGAGACCGAAGGGGAGACCACCGCGACCGCACCAGACGCTCCCCTACACCCGACCGCACCCGATCCCGCCACACCCGCTCCCCTCTCCACCACCGCAGCAGCACCCGCCGCACTCCCTCTCGCTCCCCCTCCCGCCCCCGCCGCAGCGACGACAAGGAGGGGAGCAAGGCTGCGGTGTCGGAGAAGCCGAAGAAGAATGGAGAGAAGGAGGAGGAGGGGGAGAAGGGAGGAGGAGAGGGCGATAAGGAGGTGGATGCGGATGAGGTTGAGATGATGAAGAATCTTGGGATACCGACGTGGTTCGATTCCACCAAAGGGAAGCCGGTTCCCGGAGCCAATGTCAGCGGTGTTAGGGTTGTGACGAAGAGGCAGCCGAGACAGTATATGAATCGGAGGGGCGGGTTTAATCGGCCCTTGCCGGCCGAAGTTAATCGGTAGAGAAGGGATTGGGGGTCTCAGGTTAGGGTTTACGTGTTCTGTTGGTTTTCGGGTAAAGTGGATGAATTCGGTAGAGAAGGGATTGTTGTTGTTGTTGTTGTTGTGTGACTATATGAGGTTGGGAATGTGTTGCTTGCTTCTTGGTTGCTTTTGAGTCTGTTCATGGAAAACAATGTACTTGGATGCTATATGTTTATTTGCTCAAGCTCGATAACATAGAATTCATATGAATCATATTGTTTTTGGTTCCGTATTGGTGCACACTTTTGCTTCTATGCTTTTGCATAGTTATTTTGTTGGTTATGAATTGCGATGCTGTGACAAGCGAATTGTATGCAAAGGTGATAATTGATATAGACTCTTAAGTGCTCTATTGTTTGGATAACACCGACTCCCGAAGCATGGGAAGCACACATAGAGATGAGCAGTTGGCGGGGAAAGTTACGAGTTGGATTGTCTGCGATGTGCCGGTTTCATTGGATGGTTGGTTTGATCTCATTGGCTGTCAATGATGTTGGTTGCTCTCTAGGCCTAGATGTTTCTTGCTGCTTATGCTGAGTTTCATAGCCTTTATATGGTTAGCTTGTATTTACTTTGGTTAGTCGATTTTCTGCCAAATGTTGACACTATTGTCGAGATAGCAGGCTATTGTTAAGATGGTACCACGGGTCCATGAAGAAGCGGCAAGTAGAGGAGGGAAAGGGGTCTAGATGAGAAAGGAATCCTGTGACATATCATCAAGTGCTTGTTTTCTAAAAGCTTCAACTGGTGACATATCATCATAGTGCAGCAGGCATAACGCTAATCTAAGCATGCACAAGTTTGGAGACGGGAATTTCAATCTAAGCACGTTCCTTCCGTTAATTATTTTTAATACTATCTCAGGGTTAAGCTGTCGGTGAAATTAACATCTTCCTCTGAGGCTTGAAATTACCATCCTTCTGCATTGTTAACATCTTCACTTCGTAACGAATGGAGCGTTTATGTTTTTACAATTTCTCAGGGTTGCATTTGATTGGAATAGGGTCATTTGCCTTTTCTGCATCTAATGCTTCGGTTTTTTTTTATGAACTATGGGATTCATTCTCTACTCGTGGTGTTGCTGTGTGGTGATTAGAATATCATGGTCTTTGTTTTGCAGCATGGAAGTACAGACTAGGATGGTTATAATGCGAGGAGAGGATCTGGTTATCTTCCCTTGGTTTTGGAACGTATCCTTGATAAATCTTCGTTATTAGGCTAATGCTAGCGCATAAATTAACTCAGTATCTTGTTCTGTTGTTCTGCATCTTCTAGGAACCATGTGGTATTTTGACATGTTTTCATTAGAAAGACATTCATGAACACAAGCTCTTGCACAGAGTAACTTTCTTTTAATGGGTGAAAGGGAGTTGGTAAAATAGAAAACAACTGATACCTTGACAATAGTGACTTAGATGATGTGAACCAGCATGATATTTCAGTTTCTACTTCTTGCTTTCTTGTTAATAATGTGCTACGTTTTCTTATATTTACCCAGCTTCACGCTGACATCAAAGTTTTGTTGGTTTCGGATGCTGAATTTCAAGGTGATGGAGGTTGGAGACTATGACGGACATTTCCTGTTTGAAGCTGCATGGTTGTCACATACGGAACAGCAAAATGCCTAATGCATGCTTGTCGCTGTATTCCCCGAGGATTGGTGGCGTTACCTACGTACGATATTGTAAACTTGAATTTGTGTACAACTTCTTCAATGTAGAGCAGGATTAATTGGTGATTGAATGTTGCAAAGCTGCTTAGGTACACTCGACTTTGACCTCAGCCTCTTTACAAGTAAACGAGAGGTTTTCATTAACTGGAGGGTTTTCATGAAAGTTGACAACCTTGTCCTTGTCATCGAAATAAGATATTGATAAATTGATGGACAATGGTCCGAGTATGTGCATGCCGTCTAAGGATGGAAGTCATGGGATTCTATATGTTTGATCTTTGTGACACAAGTCACATATTCAGGAATACTTTCATCATTTGAACATCAAGGAGTATAGATGTAAATATTGGACTAATCATTTTAGGTGAATTTATCAGGTACTGCAGTACGCAAACTCTGAACTCATCTCTCATGAACAGGCATGGTGTTGTCACTGCGCAAATCTGATCGAGCCGAGAGCTAGGGTTTTCGATTTTGACATCCACACAGCTACTCTCTCATGAATTTCCATTTTAATCAATGCAATCGATCTGAATTCCAATGGCGAGCGATTCATGCGAGAGCTGCGACTCAAGGTTCGAATACATGTTTTCAATTGAATTAGCAGTGTGTGTCATCACTTATCCATTCTGCATCTCACGCCAATCATCATATGAGTTTGTTGTGATCGACAATGCGATCGAGGATGAGATTCATTGTTATATAGAGAGCTGAGGAATCGCTTCGCCTTTGTGATATGTTGATAGGGAACATTTGGTGCATCAGGCATGGATGAGCGTGTGAAGAGGGATGGAGAATTGGATACAAGGAAAGCGACCACGAGGTTTGAAGTGGACAATGACGATTGGTTTGAGAAATGAGAATGATGTTGTGGTTGCCGTGTTATGAGTTAGAAGCAATTAGCGGATCCAGTTTAAGCTACTGATGCAGAAACATTCAATCTGATGACTGGTGAGTTCATCATGCCGTGGAGTTTATAAATGATTTTTTTTTTTTCATTTTCTTTCTCGTTCTAGCTTGGTCTGTCTGGGATTCAGCTTGCATCTCTGCTTATCTCAAACTAATGTGGTTCGTTTGTCTTTGCTTAATGAATGTTGTTATGGTCCATAGGTTTATTAGTTTTGTCTAGAAGTTTTAGCAAGTAGTCGCCGCATTGACTGGAGTGATGTTTTCGTATTCTTTTCCATACTCTAAGCCTTTATTCATTTTTCTTCCAGTGCAGTGATCAGAGATAAAATTCTAGTATCATAGAGCCCTTTATTATATAGGGATTTGCAAGAATAGAAGCCCTTGAACTTTCTTATAGCAGCTGCATAGATAGGGAAACATGATAGGACTAGCAGGGTTTCAAGTGAAGTGATTCTATCTTGTCAAGCAATGTTACAGAAAACGGTTTCATTACTCAAGTGGTTCAGGTATTCAGGATCGAATACCGTATAATCGGTTTAATCGTTTGATTAAGCGGTTTATTCAATTTTTAATATTATCAGTAATAAATTTTTATTCAAGCATATAATATTAATATAAATATTTTTCTCTTTACAAAAATATATGTATAAAACTGTTAATTAAGTTAAAACCAAAAGCTCATTACAGATTCTTTATTATTAGCTTCAATATAAGCATGCAGCTCTATGCTATCCTAAACCAAACAAACTATCATTAAACTTTCAACAGAAAATATAACATGTCAAACTCCACAAAACAAGCATACCATATACACCATAACAAGCTCTTGGTTCACAATGGCCATAGCCACAAAATGATTAATCATCGATTAAACGAAGGTTAAAAGAAAATAAGGATTAATCGATCGATTTATCCTTTGACCGCTTTATTCAAGTGATTATCCAAAAATTACTCGATATACCTCCGAAAACGATTAATCGGGAGATTAATCATCGATTGATACATTTTTTACAACACTGTGAAGTGATTCTAACTTGCTTCTATTGAACCAATGGTCGGAGCTTGCTTCTATTGAACTACATTGAAGAAAAAAAATTACTTCATAAACTGCAAGTTTTCAGTATACCCAAAAGTGACTTGATTTGATCTTGCCAACCACTGCCGTTTCTTATTACGTTACTGATAAGTACTAGCAATTCGATGGTTAAATCCTGAATTGGAAGATAAAGAGTTTGAAGATCATAAGAAGAGGACATCTCATCTCTATTATTATATTTCCTAAGCTTATCTATGGTAATATCAGTGCTTTAAAGCATTTTCCATGATCTTAATGCAACTAAAAAGCAATCGTATCAGGAAAATAAAAACATTTCATCGAACCATATGATATAACATAATAACTTAAATTGCTGTGTTGACAAACTCATGTTTGTTCTCCTCAAATGAGTATAGCCATGCACCATATTTTACAACTGGGTTGGACAAGACCAAACACTGAATAAATCAAGCTTTAAAAAAAAAAACTCTTCCTTTTTTTGTTGTAGCGGAAGTTTCCCTCATAATATGCTTCTAACGAAGCTATATAAAGTATAGATAGTAAAAACTTGCGAGTGACAGCTGTACTATGATATGATCAGTTCTCAGAAGAAAGGCGCCCGCCTTGGGATGCCCTTGCGGCGATGGTATTTCTCAACAGTAGCACCCTTCCGCTCACGGCTGCTAGCTGTAGCCCCTGGCTCCTCCTTAGCAGCTGCAGCTTCCTCTGCACCACCACCATTAGTACTCGACTCTTCCGCCTCTGCAGCATCAATGTCGGTAAGAGCCCGAGTCTTATCTTGCTTATCAGCTTTCTTCTTCATGGCCGCAGCAGTTCTCTTCGGCCTTCCTCTCACGCTTTGCTGTGCATTGTTGTTGGTACTGTCCCCACCTCCCTCTTGATCCTTGCTTCCCATCTCTACTTGTGGCTCTTCCATCTTTGAGCTATTTTCTCCCTCCGCCAACACTTTCAGTACTTCAAATTTGTATCTCTTTGATACTCGCACTAGTCATGCATAATTTGTATCTCTTGTTATTGCTTCATATGTGTATATGTAGCATTGTTGTTGTTTGTTTATTAATTGCTATGATCAAAATAGGGTAACTAAGTTTAAACAGCGGAACCACTTTGAAATTTCTAAAATCGGTGCCTCAGTGGTTGGGTGAATTATAGCATTTGATGTGCTTGTGATGTAGTTTTGGCAACTCATGCTTTCAGTGAAATGTAGTGCCTTGAACCCTCAGCTGCTAAATTTGAGAAAGATATCAAATTGACCTGAAACAACACTTAATACCAAGAGGAGAACATGCATGGTGTCTGAAATTTCAGCTAGCAGAGACTTGGACATTGTTCTCGTAGGGGAAATTACCATGTTCTCATTGTTCTCCTTTTATTTTGTAAATAGGTTTGGGTTCATAGTAACATTGGCGGCATTATTTTTGAAATTATGGAGTCTTCATTGGGGAATAAGAGGGAAAAAGTTCAAAGAAGAGCTTAATATGTTGGTATCCTGTCGTGCTTGAAGAAATTATATACTTCCTAGGTGAATTAAAGGGAAAAAGTTTAAATAGGAGCTTAGTATGCTTCTCTTCTTTCGTGTTAGTTGTGTATTGTGCTACATATATGATAGATGTCGATTACATCTTTGTGTACAAATTGATGATATGCATCTCTGAAGTCAATGATTTGATAACTTGCACAAGAAAAAGCTTTTTTTACAGCATAATGACGTGAAATTCTCCGAAAGATTGTTTCTGGTTGTTCCGGACCTAGACGGATGGGTACTTGCTAGGGGGCGAAACTTTGCAACCATGCTTGCTGGCTGCTACAATTGGTAAGTGAAAAAAGCCAGTGGCTTATAGTTGACTGAATTAGCTCATCCATTTGCTTTTTATGATATACAGGATAGGATGGGGCGATGGGCAGAATCAGTACATTTATGTGCTTGTTGTATAGGATAGTTTTGGTGTTTGATACATCTCAGCTAATTCGAATACCTTCAGCTTCAGTTGCTAAACTAGAGAATGATATGAAGTTGCCAGGAAAATGCCGATGCCTGCTAAATGTGCTTCGCCGTATTTTCCAGCTTCCTCTTCCATCTGCTGGTCTGAACATGCCACGGTACTCTGCTTCTACGTTATAAATTTGACATTAACCTGTAGGTATGATTTTTACGCTGCATTTAATCTGACATTGCATTGTAGGTGACTGCGAGGATAGAGCTTCTAATGACGATGCCAACAGCGATGAAGACTTAGAGCTCCAACCATTGACTGCAATTTCTAGTGCTTTATCGAATTCTCACAGATGGTCATTACCCGCTGATTCTGATTTTGCTCGTTTGAATGACTCAAAACAGTGCACGATCGTCTTGGGAGCACTCTGCTGCAGAGTAGACTCATTTAATCATCTGTTGTCATAGCTTATCATTATGTATCATTGGTTTCGAATACGGAAACCCCTATATTATTTATTCTTTATATGGATATATTTCTTGTAATTGACTTGTTAGTTTTCTTCGCAATACAGCGGCATTGCATGACTCTTTGACTCATTGTCATCTTTGCAAGATTCTCTCAAAGTTTCATTGGATTTGCTCAGAAAACACACAGTCGGCACAATTGCTTAATGCTGATTGCTGACATGAGAAGCGACAGCCGACAAGGTAACGAGTTAGAAAATGATGCTTCCATCTCCATACAACTACAATTTTTCAGTTCGCTTTGCAACATACAAACTACTGAACACTGCCGGTTTCCTGCTTCTAGCTCTTCAGCAACACCACAAGGTCCCGAACAAAATCAAGCGCATCGTTCCCCTTGAACACTACCTTAGCATCTGTTACACTTTTCGAGTTACATGATGTGCTTAGTTCTCTGTATGATACAATCACAGACTCAGAAGATTAAGCATGGCATTAGCAAGAATCTTCTCTGCAGGTTAGTCGAAGGACACTACATAAACATTTGGAGGCGATACTCATGAACTCCAAATGTTAGACCTCTGTCGGAGAACTGTTGTGCTCCCTATGAAACATACCATGGGAGATGAGTTGAAACACACCTCGCTTATCAGAATGATGAAATTATGAGGAAGAACAGTTACCTAGACCTATCTGATTTTGCAAGATGCTTCGACATTATCGAAGCATATGTATTTTTGACAATTCATCTTTGTAAATTAAGGAGTGTGAGTGGAAATCCATGGGGTTTTCAAAAGAGTCGATAGTGTTGAGAGTAATGGCCACGACGCATATAAATGATATACTTATCATCGTAATAAATATGTTCATAATGGATAGAGATGTAATCTATTTTGTAAGTTAGGCGCCATCATTCTTTATTTATCTCTTTATTTATTTAACCTCTATCTTCTTTTTTTTACCATTATTTAACCTCTATCTTATATGTTATTGGTATCTAGAATGATTGTTACACTATATTACATGTATTATTCCCTTGGTTCTATAATTTTAGAACAATATGTATTTTGAATCTAATTTAACACGATTAAACATTAAGAAAAAATTATAAAAATAGAAAATTTTCAACAGGTACAATACGAGAAAATAATTTTCATCCAGTATAATTTTCTGTTACCACAAATCAAAATCGTCCAAATCCATCACTAAAAACCAAACTCGCGACAAACAATCAAAACGCACTGATCGAACTCATTCGGAATCCATATCGAAAATCAAAATTAACTCAAATCCACTGTTGAATCAGTTTAGGCATAACTTCGATTCACCTCAACAAATTTAAGAAACGCACTGATTTGAACAACAAATCCAAATAATCTTTTATCCTACACTTTTGTTCTTAAAAGAACAACATACGGATTAGAAAGATGAATATATTCGATAAATTTTAAGATAACTTATAACAGAGCATCGTATTCGTTGATGCTACAATATGAAACAACATGCTACAACATGCTACAATATGAAAACAGAGCGTCGGGTCATGGAACAATATGACTGAAGTAGAAAATAAAAAATATCATGTTTCGATTTGTTTATCTGATAAAAAAACCTCAGATGTACCGTTTGATTATACAAATGCATAAACAATAATTTATAACATGATATCCATAAACTTGAAAAAAAAAACAAGAAAATTGAACAGACGCATTGTTTAAAACAATGCACCTCAAACAGTGCGTCAATTCAAATCCAAAAGCCAAAACAAAAACCACAAAAAATCAGCAAAAAACAAAAATTTATAACATAATATTTTATAAAATTGAAAACATTATTACATAATATCCAACAGGATTTTTTAATAAAACAAACACGGACGTATTGTTTCATTGAAGCAAACTGTTTCAAAGCAAAACAGTACTTTAGTTGAAAATGATTCGTCGACAAATCAAACGAAACAAAAATCATCGAAAAAACATATATCTCGAAATCATCATCTTCCTTAGTTGTTATACAGCTCGAGATCCATTCGTTCACAAAATAACATATACCACCTCGATCATCTTCAAAGAGAGATTTTAGGATCGATTAGGGTTTAGCTGATTTGGGGGTGTTTGTGTGGTTGTGGTGGAGGCATGATACGATGGTGATGGTACGATATGAAGATTGAAGAATTTTGGGGAGTGATGTCGTGATGATGGAGGCATGGTTGAGGTAGTGGTGATGAAGACATGATAACGATAATGATGGTGGTGTTATAGGGAGATTGAAGAAGTTTTGGGAGGAAGATGAGAGTTGTATAAAATTAAAAAAAATTGCTGTGTTTTATAAAACATGTATGATAGGAAAATTTTCTATAAATATTTTTATTTTTTGTATATAAAATATTTTTTTCGATTGGTGTGTGGAGAGTGAACAAGTCAAACGACCATGAAGACGAGTTGTACTCCCTCCATTCTGAATCATTTACAACAGTTTGAAAACACACATCAAAACGAAGTTTAACTCGTATTGCGAAACGATTAAATATTATTTTTTTGAAAATCATCGTGAAACACTAATAATAAATTTTATTATGTAACATAACGTCGGTGGTATAATTTTCTTGCGTCATTAAAACGATAAATAAAATTTCTCGTGTTCCGAAACGATTGGGAACATTATATTTAATATGGGACGATGGAGTATTTAGAAGCAAACGAAACAGATGAAGAATGGCCGGATCAGACGAGGGCGGTGATTGATGAAGACCATGACCATGACCGTGGTGAGGGCGAGAGGAGGCAATGATAGGTTGTTTGTGCTGGGTTATCGGATTTTTGATAATTGTGGTGCTTGTAGATGAAAAAAATTATGATTAGTCTAGTAAAAATCTATCTCCGCATAATGTTTGCATATTTATCAAATTATTAGTAATTTATGGAATTTCATAAAATTACTATTTAATAATCTCTATATAATTCCCACTTCATTAGTAAAAATTAACAAATCATACAAACTTAAAAATAAAGTCTATTTATTATCAACATCATTATTATCAACATCATTATTATTAAATATTGATTTTTTTCGGTACAGCTGCAGTCGTATCTTTTTTTTCTTTATTGTATTCAATGAAACCTTTATATCGAGAATGATATTTCAGAAAGATGTTATATAGTCACGGATAAAAAACAACTCAAAATACTTTTATCAATTAAATTTAATCATAACCGATTACTAATAATAAGATCCAATTAGTTAGTCACAAACACAACCATTTTCTCAACCACAAGCACATATAAACCAACCACGTTGAGTACAAGAATATACAGAGCCACCAAACCACCAGAAAACCAAACAACCAAACAAAATCATCACCGCTTGTATATTCTCTCATCTGTCCACCATCCCACCCACACACCCCTTAACCTAACCTCGGTTATATTAACCTAACCCAACTCAACATGGAGAGAAAATTAGGTGGTTCGATTTTCCCATTTCTCCCATTTTGACTCCTTTCCGGTGTTTGGTGGCTCTCTGCTTCAGTCTCCGCCTTTCTCCTCCGATCATCTCAGCCGTCGATTCCCCCTCCGTCGCCGGTGGCGGGAGCTGGAATCGATGAAGTTGTCGGCGATGGATCTCGTAAGCTCGATCCTGAAAGGGAACATTGACCAGCTGATCGCCGCCGTGTCATCGCCGGAGCTCAACAGCGAGGTGCTGATGCTGCTGACGACGGCGATCGCGGTGGTTGTTGGATGTTTGATATTCTTCGTGGTGAAGAGATCGAGTGGTCAGAAGAAGGAGACGGTGGCGGCGGCGACGAAGTTGGTGGTTAAGGTGCCGGAGGTGGAGGAAGAGGTCGATGATGGTAAGAAGAAGGTCACTGTGTTCTTCGGGACTCAGACTGGGACCGCCGAGGGGTTCGCTAAGGTGATCAACTGATCATGAGTTCTTTCGAGGAGCTTTCGAATTATCTCGATTGTGTTGAATAATGATTGTAACTTGATTTGATTGTTGTATACTAGCAGGATTTTGAAGTATAGTAGTTTAATTTTGTGAGGGAAGATTATTTTTATGTGATCGTGATACTGGTCAAAGTTTAGCTGCTCGGTTGCGATTGGAAGCAAAGGAATTGAACTTGTGGTTTGATTGAGTGTTGATTTTTTATGGTGGTTGTGGTTGGTGAAACAGGCATTGGCGGAGGAAGCGAAGGCTAGATACGAGAAAGCTACTTTCAAAGTGGTTGATCTGGTTCGTGTTTTGTTATACTTGTGTAATTGATTGGTCTTTGTCTGGGTTTGGTTTGAAATGAATGATCTGATCGTTGGTGTTGGATGTCGTGTGGGATGTAACGTGACAGGATGATTATGCAGCCGAGGATGATGAGTATGAAGAGAAGTTGAAGAAAGAAACTTTAGCCTTTTTCTTTCTAGCTACGTATGTTATTTTTAGTAGTTCTTATCTAATTGTCTCAGCCCTTTTCCTTCTAGCATTAAAAGAGCATAATTTCAAAGTTGTTTGATTTCTTCAAGATTGCAATTGTGTAGAAGTTCTCAGACTGGGACGGTTTGTAAAATTAATGCTTTCCTTGGTATGCTGCAGGTATGGAGATGGGGAGCCGACAGATAATGCAGCTAGGTTCTATAAGTGGTTTACAGAGGTTTGTTGCAGCTTGATATATCATCTTGTTGTCATTGCAAGTACATAGCATGGACACTGGCAGGAATTTGAAGAGGTGGTGAGCATGTGTCTGACATGCTTTTGTTGTGTGATCTTACTTCTGAATGAATGTCGCAGGAAACGGAAAGGGGACAATGGCTTCAGAAGCTTCAATATGGTGTATTTGGGCTTGGCAATAGGCAGTACGAGCATTTCAACAAGGTCCGGGCTATGCTTCCCCTTATTTTCTGATATAAGAGGTTCTTGCATTTAGACGCAAAAACATTGGTTTGGAATGATTAAATGGGTTCTTATGATTTGCATCTTTTGACTTGCTGATCAATAGGTAGCCAAGGTGGTGGATGAAATTCTGGCTGATCAAGGTTGCTCTTACTCCTTATTTTAAACATCGCTAATTATTCTCAGGTTTTCCTAACTTTGATGATTTAATCTATTTTGTATTCCAAACTCATCAATATATGATTGTTTAAACGTGAAGCTATGAAGTATGCTGGCAAGTGTTCATTTGTGAAAATCCAACATGGAAACTGCTTCAAGCCATCCTGTTTGCTGTCATAGAATGTGCAGTCTTGATCATTTAGAACTGAATTTTAAAGAGAATCAGCCATTAACAAGAACTGAGTTTTAAATAACGTTGTTTAATGATTCTCTTAAGTCTTCTATCATGTATGAGGGTTTACCCTTACTCAACAGTAAATCAATTCCTTGTCTTGTTTGTTCTCTTCATTTCAGCAGGTGCTAAACGCATTGTTCCACTTGGTATGGGAGATGATGACAAGTGCATTGAGGATGACTTTACGGCCTGGTAACCGATTACTTCTCACTTTGAAATTTCGTCTGGTGGCATTAGAGTATAATGTTCTAGTTACTGCTTTCTAAGTTTCTAAAGTTTTACACTTTGTAATCTATTGCTATAATAGGAAAGAATTGGTATGGCCCGAGTTGGATCAGCTTCTGCGTGATGAGGAACATAATGCTGTCACAACTCCATATACCGCTGCAATATTGGAGTATCGTGTGGTCTTCCACAATCCTACAGAGGTCTCACTCCAGGGTAAAAGCTGGGCTAATGCCAATGGCCATGCTGTTTACGATGCTCAGCATCCATGCAGGTATTACTTTTATGCTTAAGGTAGACTTCGAGGTTAGCCATTGTTTCTGTCTTTATTCTTGCCAATGCTTAATGATGCATTTTTGTATGAAGATCAAATGTGGCGGTGAGGAGGGAGCTACATACTCCTGCTTCGGACCGCTCTTGCATCCATTTGGAATTTGACATCGCAGGCACTGGACTCAAGTAAGCTCTACCTCTTCAAGCACCCGTAGTCTCCCTGCTTGCCCATTTTATCGACATTTTTTTTTCGTTGCCAGTTGGCTATGAGAGATTATTAGTAATGTGAACTCGTGCAGATATGAGACTGGGGATCATGTTGGCGTCTACTGTGAAAATCTGAATGAAACCGTGGAGGCAGCTGAAAAGTTGATTGGTTTATCTCCAGAAACTTACTTCTCACTTCATAGCGATACGGAGGAGGGCCTACCACTTACCGGTGCAGGGTCGCTGGCGGCACCTTTCCCTGCTTGTACCTTGAGAACTGCTCTGACTAGATATGCTGATCTCTTAAACTCTCCAAAGAAGGTTGGTTTGTTGTATCAACAAAGGGGATTGTTTTTTTCTTTGTCCCTTCATTGATGTAATCTTTGTTATATGCCCCCCTCTTGCAGTCTGCTTTACTGGCACTGGCTGCGCACGCATCTGAACCTAGCGAAGCGGAAAGGTTAAGATATCTTGCATCCCCTGCTGGAAAGGTTATGCAACTTCTTGGCCTCTGTTATGTGCAGTTCGATGCCTTTTTTATGCTCCTGAAATTGTGACTTTTTTTCCCCTTTCTGTAGGATGAATATGCCCAGTGGGTGGTCGCTAGTCAGAGGAATCTTCTTGAGATTATGGCCGAGTTTCCTTCAGCAAAGCCCCCACTTGGTGTTTTCTTCGCCTCTGTTGCCCCACGGCTGCAACCTAGATACTACTCGATATCATCATCACCTAGGTATATTATGTTCTTACTCTTCTTCTCCGGTAGTTTTGTGCCAGATTGCTGAGGATTTATTTTTGTATGAGATCAGATCTAGGAGCACGACAAGGTACTCGTTGAGAACCGTGGTAAATGGCAACATTGGCTTGTAGTTTCTTTTTCCAAGGAAGGAATGAGATTGCATACCATATTTTTGCCTATATGCTTTGGATGAGATGGGACATTGAAGCACATTGTGGTGTTCCACATTCTTATTACTTCTATTCCCTTGTTTTTGTGTCTTGACAGAGTGGCACCAACTAGGATTCACGTCACTTGTGCGGTGGTATATGAGACGACACCTATTGGGCGGATCCACAAAGGCGTGTGCTCAACGTGGATGAAGGTACTCTAGTGCATCAGATTTGCCCGTAGTTTTTTGTTGCAATAATAATTCGTGCAATTTTGCATCCTATGAGCTTGCAAGTATTGATTTATGTGTCCTGTTTGATGTCCTTCCAGAGTGCCGTATCGTTGGAAGAGAGCCCTAATTGTTGTTGGGCTCCGATTTTCGTGAGGCAATCAAACTTCAAACTTCCAGCAGACACGTCTGTCCCGATTATAATGATTGGCCCAGGAACTGGTTTGGCTCCCTTCAGAGGATTCCTGCAGGTTCGAATATAGTGGGACTGGAAGGTATTGTTCTTGTTCGCATTGAGATTAAATGCCTAACATAGTAACATGTTGTATTATCTCATACCAGGAAAGATTTGCTCTAAAAGAAGACGGAGCAGAGCTTGGGACGTCCATTTTCTTCTTTGGCTGCAGAAACCGTAAGATGGTGAGTTGTGTTCGTAGTAACTTCCATGGGTGCTCACAAAATGAACAAATTTTTTGCCACCTTTTGTGTCTTGCTACCGTCTGCAAGGTGTTCTATTTGTGAAATAGTGATGAAACAGTGCATATTTTATACAGGATTTCATATATGAGGATGAACTTAACAACTTTGTTGAAACCGGTGCTCTCTCTGAGCTAGTTGTTGCTTTCTCCCGTGAGGGACCAACCAAGGAATACGTTCAGCAAAAGATGATGGAGAGAGTATGTGAACCTTTTCTTGGAAACTGGACGCACCATGTTTTGTAAATCGCCGTGTGGCTTGACTGTTTGTTTTTCCTCTTTGATTCAGGCTTCTGATCTTTGGACTTTGTTGTCACAAGGAGCTTATATCTATGTGTGCGGGGACGCCAAAGGCATGGCGAGGGACGTTCACAGAACCCTCCACACGATGGCGCAAGAGCAGGTAAGCTAACCTCCGTGTTTTTGCCTGATGCAAAAACTCCAATACAATCTCTAATTTTTCGCTTGCTTTGCTCTTCGACTTTTCTCAGGGCTCACTGAGTAGCTCACAGGCAGAGAGCATGGTGAAGAACTTGCAGATGACCGGAAGATACCTACGTGACGTCTGGTAATGGTAAATAGGAGAATCCGATGAGTGGCTGGGAAAAAGGGAGAAGAAGGTGGCCGAGGAATGAATGTCAAGGATGGTATTGATGTGCAATTGCCGTCCAGTCTCCAAAAGGGAGGTTGGGAATGTTGGTCTAAAGCGTTGAAGAGAATCCTTCAATGGAATTTCTAATTTAAACAACTGTAATCATTTGTATGTTATCATATGAACCTAAATAAAATAATTTAATTAGTAAAGATTGATTGAAACAATAAGGAATTTTACTTGGCCTCTAAGTCGTATCTGATTGATCCTCCAGTACAGTAGATGTAAGACAATGCTTATCGAGCACATAAGACGTTAATACTTCTATACAAGTACAGGTGCCGCTGGTGTAATATGCCTGTAGGAGCACGAGGAACACAGAAGGAATGAGGCTGTGGACGAGGACATGGGAAGCACATCGTCTTGTTTCAGATCAAGCAAGAGTCGATAGTTCAGGGCACATCGCCGTATGTTCCATTCGAGGATGATCAATAGTTACGAGTAAAGTATGGTCTTGTGACATTTACTCGCTATGAATCATATACAGATCAAAAGGCTGACTTTCAAGTTAGTACATCAAATGTACCTCAAAACAACCCTTTAAAAAGGTTTAGGAGATAAACCCTAGTTGATGCATATGATAATCAAGAATTGGATTGACTAATCAGTGAGGTAGTTGGAGTATTTGATTAGACGCCAACGCTAGTAAATAAGAACAGCCTGAACCATAATATATCCGCTAACTTCATAGATTCAAAGCACGGGAACTTGGGAGTTGTATTGGACACATCCCAAAATACTCTCTATCTACTGTTGCAACTCAGCAGAGTTGGATCTGGCGACTGTAGTTCTGAGTATCATCTTCACTACAGTTGCAAGTAAAAGTCACCCCGATGGCCGACCAGCGGCTCATGCTCTGGCGATCCGAGAGAGTACAACAGATCATGCTTTTGTTGATCTCTATATCGCCAAATAGCAGATACAAAAACGTCCCCTATGATCAGTCCAGGCTTCTATCTACCGACTCCGAAAACACCTTCACTAACAATCTCGAATTCACAAGAAGACGGAGGCAAATGCGGAGCGAAAACAACATGAATGCGCCTCCTCGTATATCTCCTAACCCATCCTCCTTCGACCTCATCAGCGAACCCCTTCTCCTTGTCATCGCCCACCGGCTCTTCACTCTTCGATAAGAACAACCTCACATTGACACAGTTCGCCCACGAGAGCCCCAACGCGGCACAAACCCGTCTCCCCGAAGACACCAACGCCTCCTCATTCCCAACCCTCACTCCACCACCCCCTCTTACATCACTCCCTTCAACCAAATCAACCACCTGGTTCGTCACCACCACTGCGATCCCATACCTCTCCGCCAAACTCCTCAACCTCCCCGATATCCTAAAAAACAATGCTGCCCTCTTCCTCATCTCCCCTCCCTTATTCTCGTACTCACCCCTAAATAAAGCCGCTATCGAATCCACCACAATCAACCGAATCGTCCCCACCCCCGCCCCCTCGATCACCGAATCCAACTTGAGCAATACATCGAACAGCTCATCTGCACTCTCAATCTTCCTAACAAAAACCCTCCCCAATGGATCATAATCCGGCGGGAAAATACCCATATGGGCGGTGATGAATGATTTCGATAATTGAGCTAATCGCCGAGTTGGAAATGGGAATTCGGAGTGGAGGTAAAGAGACGAGGCGGCGAGGCCGCCGTGGGAGTGAGGGAGCTGTGAAGAGAGGATGAGCTGGAGACAGAGCTGGGTCTTGCCGGAGCCGAATTCGCCGGCGAGTTCGGTGATGGTGTTGCAGGGGATTCCGCCGGAGAGGAAGCGGTCGAGGTATGGGCAGGTTAGGGTTAGGATTTCGCGGCGGAGGAAGAGTGGGTTTTGGGGGTTCATGGCGGCATTGCGGCGGCGGTGAGGGCTGTGATTGGAAATTGATTTGGAAATTCTTTTTCTCGCTGGTGTAACAATTTTCTTTTTGATCTCTCACGAAATATTATACTTTCTTCATTTTAATATAAAATGTAAGGTTTTTTTATTATCTTAAATTATATATAATATTTTTATTTTAAATTAAAATCAATTTATATTTAATTTTATATTAAATTAAACATATTATCTAATCACATCATATCAATTTCTCTCACATCAACTGTTATAAAAAAAATATAATATATATATTAATTAAATCTAATTTTTATATAAAATTTCGTATCGGAGTGACATTTTTTTATTAGGAAATTGTTTTATTTAAAAATATCAAAATATTCTCATTTTTTAATAAAAATTATATCAGATCAACTCATTTCCAGCACTCCTTTCTCTCATACAATAAAAAATATAAAAAAATTACATAAAAATTGAATATATATATTAATGTACAAATCAATTTGTTGTTTTTATTCGGGGGATGGAAGGAGCATTCATTAATGTTGAAGAGAAATGTTACTCATGCCCAAAGTGTGTTGTAACCAGGCTGAAAACTAACTACATCTTGTCTGTTGTCCAATATGAGAATATCTAGATTAATGTTGTTCATCTTAGGATATAAGCAACAACGTAACCTACGAGTAGTTTGAGACCAATTCACTTGTGAGATTGCTTTTAAAATTTGTCATGGCGAAGTCGTGTATAGTTAGTGGAAGAACAAACCTTTACAAATTAGTTGCATGGAATTTGAGACCGATGAGTATTACTCTTTTCGTCACAAATTTTTTACATCGTTTTGTTATCTTATTCCATCTCAAATTATTTATAATGTTTTATATTTTAAAAATATTATGTTGTTAAGAATTAAAATAGATGGATAGAGAAATTATATGTGATTGAGAATTACAATTGAAAGAGGAAGAAAGTAAAACTAAATTTATATGTATAAAATGAACATTACAAAAATCATGAAATGGAAAGAGTAATAGTCATCAATATAGGCAGCAACAGTGCACTTGTTTCGGTAAAAACTCAAACTTTTTTTGGATTTCGATTAACCGAATTAAATTCGGTTATCTCAAAATGGGAAATCGAAACCAAATCGAATTATATCGATTATTTCGGTTTCGCTTAATCGAAATTCGGTTCAGTTTCGATTCAATTTTTGTTTATTTTATTAAATTTTTAAAAAAATAAAAATATAACAATTATTATTATAAAAATATTAAAAAAGAGTTTCAAAATATAAAAAACGAAAAATAAGATAAATACTTTATCTAGAGAATAATAGGATTTCTAGTATACTTAATACACATTTTTATTTAATAAATCAATATTGAAAAAGATATAAAGGTGAATGAATAATAATAATTATTATTATTTCGGTTAATTCGATTAAACGAATTACCAAATTTCTTTGAAATCAATTTATCATTTTTTCGATTCGGTTTGATTCGATAATTGAGTTTTTGGATATTTTTATTCATCCTTGTTACAACTGTGCTAAAAGACAACAGTGTATGTCGAACTTAACCTTGATACGAAAAATAGGAAGCTTTATTTCTTCTCTACTTGATCAGAAACGATATCGCTTCTCTTATTGAAAAGCACTAGTAATACTGTGACATGTGACGTGAAACCAGTGAAAACCATATATCGATCATCATACAAGGACTGACAGTCGTCATAGAACGATGGCAATGATCGTTGAGAAACAGCCATGTCGATGAAAAAATTCTCCTATAGCAACAAAACAAGCAGTCGGAACTGCACAGCGTAGCATCGCGCCACAGAAATGGAGTAGATAGTAACTAATCATCATGATCACTAAAATCTCTTGACCCCCGACCTTCAAGGGGCGAAAGAATCAGAATGTTGAACAAATCAAGCGATGATCATCGATGTTGAATCAAGGACAGGGGCGAAAGAATCAGAATGTTGAACAAATCAAGCGATGATCATCGATGTTGAATCAAGGACAGGGGCGAAAGAATCAGAATGTTGAACAAATCAAGCGATGATCATCGATGTTGAATCAAGGACAGGGGCGAAAGAATCAGAATGTTGAACAAATCAAGCGATGATCATCGATGTTGAATCAAGGACAGGGGCGAAAGAATCAGAATGTTGAACAAATCAAGCGATGATCATCGATGTTGTATCAAGGACATCAAAACACGTATATGAGCTGACGTTTTACGGCCTGAGAGCAATGGCAAGGCCAAACTTGGAAGCAGTTTTTGTCTCCTTGGTGTCAAGCTCAGCTGACACAGTGACCAACGACTTCGGCCTCCATTCTCGCTGGCAGAGCATGGCGACCTTGCCATTGTGCGATAACCGTGTTTTGAGGAAAGTTAAGGGGTCCACCACGTGAGCGCTTCCGATGGTGAAACTGTTCTCGTAATTGGATAACCTGTGTATCATTTCAGCAGCAACAGCATTTGATGGATTTACAGTGTGATAGTAGGAAGCTTTGACAGCTTCTCCTTTGTCTGCCCTGCAATAGACAGTCATTATTGGCAAGTCAATGAACAAAGCATTTAAAGAGAGCAAGGTAAGAAAAATCAGCCATAAAATATCAAGCAAGGCTTCGGTATAGTCGCGACGGACTACAGCTGAAACTTGGACAGAAGTAAGCTTGTATGTCAAAGTTCGTAATAGAGGTTGCTGCCTATATTACCATCGACCTTAGTAATAGTAAGATGTATCATCTGATAAGCTGAATAAGAGACTTTCAAGGCAAGGAAATAGTATACATACAATATAAGGGCAATGGAGAAATCTGGCTTGTTCAAACTGATCCCAGCATTGTACTTGGTGAATGAAGCAGATGCTGTGTCAAATCCAACATCACCACCTAAAACTAAATCTTTGGTCCCCATTGATGCGTTAAATTCAAAGAGGGGGCTTGGCGTCAGGCCAATGCTTGAGTTCACTGAAGCGTGAGGATGAAGGTACTTCAGATCTAGCTGGTAGGAAATCAAAATGAAGAGCAGCACGTGTTAGGCGAGAAGACACATTATAGTAGTTAGCGACGGAATCAAAATCTGAAATTGCCAGAAATGAACATATGGCATACATGATACACCTGTGGTTACGATAAAGCAAACTGATGAAGAATCAATATTCAATTCTATAATATCAATTACCAACCTTGCCAGACTTGTGATCAGGAAGGTTAAAACTGACAGCTGCTGTCACTCCAGCTAGCGCTTCCTTCATGGTGACTTTTGTAGTTATCTGCAAAAGCAAGAAATGAACCATGAGGCCACAACTGATCTTACAATAAAAGCATGTACATGAGCAACATGCCATACATCAGCCATCACAAATTCGATGATTTCTCTTCCTCTTATTTTTTTTTCTTTTCACAATGCAGGGGAGAAGTAATGAACTACATCTTAGATGAAAATGCATTCGGCCATCACGACCAAGGACGTGAATGAAGCAAATCATTTGGATGAAGCACAAATGCAATAACTACTATTTTTCTACAACCGAAGTGCAAGGAACTATCAGTGCATGATATGAGAATTGTAACAGGATTATTTTCAGTGTATGTGGCGGTTACGTTAGAGTACGTATCAACTTTCACATCAACCATAGTATTCCCCTGAACCAACTGGGAAGTGATGTCACCAAAGAATAGCTGATCCCTCTGCAGACCAGTAGCACTAAGCCCCTGCATAGTGGCAATAATAAGTGGTTACTAACATCAAGAACAAACTTAGATTATGGAAAAAATTTCAGATACTTATTTTAACTACATAGCAGATACTATTGGCTAGCTATATATCCACAGCGTTTATACCAGGCCATTAGAAACAGGGAGTGAAAGAGAAAACTTCTTATCACAGTTGTAATCTTTCGTCAAAAGATCTGCAAGAAAAAACATTGCCACATAGTGAAGGCACAATATATACATTTTCCATAACAAAAAGTCTTACCACAAAAGGTTATAACCAGTATCACTTAATTGCTATCATCAAGGTTGATACCTTTGGCTCTCTTGCCAATCTCTGGGAAAGGTAAAGGGCTCATATCTCAAATATGCTTAACCTGAAAGAAACAGTAAATCTGTAAATCATTCTGTTGGAAATCGACAATCAATTCTTTGTACACATGAAAAGAAATTCAAGCGAGCAACGAAACACGATTTAAATGCCGATGAGATAGAGCATCCTAAAGAGAGAAGGCTTTTATTAAAAACTATGGGATGCACATATGGAGATAGCTTCTAGATGAAAAGCTAGGGATTCTCTAAAAAGCGCATAATTACCCAGATAGGTAGATGCCTGATGTACAAGTCCAACACATCCAACAGGTGTACCTCAGAAAAACTGCAAGACACCAATATTGCACGGATGAAGTTTCTATTATCAAATGTAAGCACAACTCCAAAAGGTCTACTCACTTCTCAGTTCGAGTAGTTAGCAATACGAACGGCATTATCCCATGAAGCAAAACTAAGAGGCGCTAGTATCAGGTCCCGACATTTGGATGGAACTCACGTTTCCAAAAACCACCAACCTAAATTTCAAATGCTAGAACTTCATTGCATCATGATAGCATACTTTAATATCAAATAATTTTTCCATTTGAGACTAGTCATGATAAACAGGGAGTGGGACCCCCGGCTGTCCGTGGGAGGAGCTGTCCCAGCTGTAGTAAATGGGAGCCCTTGGATTTAATCTAAGGGCTCCAATTTTTTAGAGTTTTTTTTATTTTGTTGGTTTTTTTTTATGAGAAAGTGTTTTTTTCTTTAATGAGTTTGTTTATATATGGTTTTTTTTTTGTTTAGGGATTTTTTTTGTTTGGGTTTTCTGGTCTAGTTTTTTTTTTTGTGGTTTAGTTTTTGTTTAGGGTTTTTATTTTTGTTTGGGTTTTATGGTTTAGTTTTCTTGTTTAGGGTTCAGTTTTTATTTAGGATTTAGATTTTGTTTAGGGTTTAGTTTTTCTTTAGGGTTTTAAGGTTTAGTTTTCTTGTTTAGGGTTCAGTTTTTTTATTTAGGGTTTAGATTTTGTTTAGAGTTTTTATTTTTGTTTGGGTTTAGTTCTGAGAAAAGAAAATATGTGTCATGATATAAATATGTCTAACAAAAAATAAATGATTGAGATTAAACGGTAAAAAATAAATCGTTAAATTGAAAAAATAGTATTCTAATCTCAACCCTTGATTTGTATTTGTATTGTTTTAATTTTAACCGTTCATTTGTTATTAGACACATCTATTTCGTGACACACTCTCCCTAATCCCTTAGTTTTTTTTATTTAGGATTCAATATTTTGTTTAGGGTTTTTATTTTTGTTTGGGGTTTAGGGTTTAATTTTTTTAGGGTTTTAGCTGTTTTTTTGATTTTTTATGGGTTAGGGTTTAGGATTTTTTTTTTAGGGACAGCTCCTCCCACGGACAGCGTGGGATCCCACTCCGATAAACAGAGCCATCAATCTTAATCAATAAACCAGTAATTGTTTATTACTTCACTTAGCAAAACCATCCACCTAAATTGAAACAGCTAGAACTTAATTTCACCATGAACACATACTTCCTCATCTGAATTGAAACTAATCTTGATGAAAATGACTCTCAAATCTTATACAATAATACAATAATCTTCCGCGTTCCGATTATAACTTCACGAAACCATCTACCTAAATCGAAAGTGCTTGAGCCGAATCTCACCACGAAAACATACCTCCTCTTGTTCGCAGTCGAAAAGAAAAAACAAACAGAAACTGAACCTTATGATCATAACACACAGAGCTGAGAACACAATGCTCCACACAATACTCAACAGCAATCCTATTCCCATAACAGTTCAACAACACCACAAATCCAGAACCATCGGCCATTTCTGTGCCAAAAAATATCAAACCGAGGAGTACTTGAAGCAACTAGGAGTCCAATTCGAAACCCCAATTGATCGATACAAGTGAAAGTGAAAGTGCAAGTACTCGTTGATGAAGAGAAAGATGTCAAGCAGAGATTTTTCCAACTCGACGCGACGAATAAGTGAGAGAGAGAGAGAGATTACCGGAAAAGAGAGGAGTTGAAGAAGGTGAAAGATCGCCGACGAGCCACGGCGACCGGCGGCGGGCGCGCTCTCAGTGGCGGCGGCCGTGAGGTTGGGGTTTCGGGTGAGAGGGTATGCTGCTCGCTCCGTGCCCGCTGGGTCCGTGGCAAAATTGAAGATGTTTCTTGTAAAAAATAAGTGAAATGTAAAATGTGTGATTGAAAATCAATGTATCTTGGATATTTTAATGCATTCTTTCCTTTTAGATAAACTATAACAGGTTATTAAAATAGATGTTTTATATAAGTTTTTTTTATAGTAGAAAAAATCGTTTGATCTGAATTTTAGTGAGGTCAAATAGATTTTTTTTCTTTATAAAAATGAGATTAATTATAACAATTAAGAAAAGTTAATTGAATGCATTATACTTGTGAGTGAATGTTTTGTGCAAAAAAATTACTGAATAAGAAAATATTACATGAATTTTGAGATAATTAAAATATTAAAATGTTATATATATTATGAGATAAAAAAATATAATATTTTCATATAACATAATTTTAGAACGTTGAAAATTCTAAAATATCCAATCAATTAATATCTCTTCGTCTCACAAAATTTGTAACATTTAGATTTGGAGGATTAGTAAGGCTAACTATGATTATAAAAAAATCATAGTTAGCAATTTGTTATAAAAAACAAATCCAACCAATTAACAAATTTTTTATTTGTTATAAAAAAAATCAACAGCTAGCAACAAGATTACCAATAAATGTAATAAATTCTCCCACATGAAAGGAAAATTATTAACTCGGTAATAGTGTGTGGTACTACCACCAGAACTTTGAGGAATATCGGTGACTTCAAAAATATATATCCTGGTAGGAAACATATCATATTTTCACTCAACCCACTAAACCGTGTATTTGAGATACAAGGTCCTGGATTCACTTGCAACCCCAACCTTCACCCTGCAATGCGTCTCATCATAACAACACCGCAAGCCTCCTGCATAACCTGGTCTCAACGACCACCCGCTCTGATCCCTCGTTACATTATAAAGGTCACACATGCACTCCATGCATCCTAATATATCCACCACATTTCGATTAGGTTGGAGATTCGGATGAAACTCTAACTGAGAGTGAAATTGGAGGGATTGAGTGAGGGACGATGAGATCCATGAGTGGAATTGGTGGTTGGATGCGGCGAAGGGTGATTAGAAGATGAGTGTGGTTGCGGTGGTTTTCGGCATGGGGTACGACGACGACGACGACGGAGATCGAATGTGATGGTGATGATGATGTGTGTCACGGAGAAGATTGATGAGGAGAAAGGAGAGAAAGATGAATAAGATAAAATGATATGTTTGGGGAATTTTTTTTTTCGTGTGTATGTTTTTATGAATATTGTTGATTTTTTCTATGTTTGAGCTGTCTTTTTTTTTAATTCACAAACACACAAAACTTTGAAAATATAAAAATGATGTAATATTTTCGTTTCATAATTATTACAGCGTTTTTCTCTTCTTGCATTATTTAATATGTAATTTGTGAAGGTTAATTAGTCATCTAAACGATATGATTTGAATTTTTTATCTGTCCATATTATAATACATAACGTTTAATATCATTAATATTTTATGATATTTTATTAAAATATAAAGTTTGATCCGCTGTTGTGGTTGTCCACCGGCAAGGAAGATACTATCATTCCAAAAAAAATAAAAAATCATGAGGTAAAAATTGTTTTTTCCTTAGACAGCCTGGTGCTGTGAGTTTATGGACAGCAGACAACCCAGGCCGAGATAGATGGAGTATTTTTTTTTCCTCCATCTACACACATAATCTCGAATCAACCCATCTAGAATTAGAATTTATTTTGAAAGATATACTCATTCATTTTAAACTAATTGAAACATTGTTTTATTTGAGTGGTTCCTAAATAAATAAAAATATTTATCTTATTTGAAATATTTTTTTATATAAAATTATTAAAACATGTTAGAAGTATTTTATATCAAGTCAACGTATCTAACAAACACCGTAATTTCTTGATTTTTTCTCTCTCACATTTTTTTGTCATATATTTATAAAGATAAAAATATTAATTATCTATTAAATTATAATGGAGAAAGTATTTTTGTCCGAGAGATTCCGAGTGGTCAATCTTATTTCATGTCGAATTTTTCTTGTTTTCCCCCTGTGAACGGTTGTTCACTTGTTCTACACTTTTACTCTCTAGGGTTTTCCCACTTGAGCGTCAAATGGTATCACTCAACTACACTGTGTAGCCCTTTGACTCCTCTCGTCAATCTCCGTCGCCTCCTCGTTCTCCAAAACTGATGATGCTGTCATGATCAAAATGGTGAGCAGAGCAGATTACTTCAAAATGGTGTGCAATGCGAAGAAAAGGAAGAAGAGAAGATGATGCTGTCATGATCAAAAGAAGAACAAGAACAGTAAGAACCAAAAAATAGAGTGCCCATTTGCTACAAGAAATCATCTTCGATGGGATTTCTCATTTGGGTATATGCCAAGTGCCTCTGCAGTTGTATGCAGGGCGGTACATACGTTTACGAATTCGATCTCGAATACCTACCGTACATTTCGAGTCGAACATTAGTCAATTTGAATATAAAGCAAAAAATCAAATAATGCCGATCACACTATCATTTGCCGTACCCAAAATGACAGTGTACAATATTCAAATGACAACAAGGTCTCTTATGTTTTCCTTTAACGGGATCATTGACAATGGGGTTGAATTCAGAACAAAATGACTAGCTATGGAATCATAATTTTTATCATATTTTTCACATTATTTTCTTGTCACAAGAGTACTCATCATCACCTTTTCTCTCTCTTTTAGTATTCTTTATTTTGCAAATAGGACTACCAGCTGAACTGCTCGGTAACCACAATTATCAGAACCGAACATCAATCCAGCCGAGGCCCTGATCAATGAGTCAACGGTTCAATCGTCGATTCGATTATTTTGATATTATTTTATTTTTATCAATATTAATATATTATTTCTTCCGTTCTATATATTTTATATTTATTTTTGAGACATAAATTTAGATGTATTTTTTTTTTCAATTTTAATTCTCAATCGCACATTGATTTGTTATCTAAATATATATTTATAAGTCTATATATAAGTAAAAGTAACTTATATAAATTATATGTATATTTTTTAAGGTTTTTTGAATAAATTTCTTTAGTATATTTTTTCGATCGGTTCATCCGCCCTGATTTGATAAGACCAATCCGGATCAGTTATAGGTCCGGTTTTTAATTGGATCTATCCGACCAAACCATTAGATCCTAGTTTAATCGGTTAAACCTGCCGGATCGTTTCGATTTTAATAATTATCCAGTAAATAGTTTTGCCAATTCTTAATACCAATAATGCCGCGTAGTTGTCTTCCAAGTGAATGACTTCAATATGCATTATTTTCATCGGTTCCCATTCAGTGCAGCTTGTTCTCTCAAATTGAAGTCAACACACTGATTCAGCAATCACAATCCCAATTCGACATCTATTTTGAATAATTACATAGCTTCATGATAAAGTTACTTAGGATCGTAAATTCGCTTTTCTTGGCATAAGATTAATAAACTAATCTAAAAGAAATTGCGCGGATATGTTTGTTTAGTCATCCTAGTACACGAGTATAAGAGATCTACTCGACAAGTGCGTCATCTGCAAAGATGACGAATGTAGTACGATAGGCACTGTGTGATCAAATTCCAAAAAACTACATGCTCTACAGCAGTGACCATTTTTATATTGAATCCTTTTACGCGGGGTATTCTTGACTTTACAGCAGGAGCTGCCTTGCCAAATCGGCTCTCAGAATGACGATCTCCAATTCTTTGTACAATAATGCAAGTCATTCATTCTCCCACAAGTACAGTAAGAAATGATAGACAATCGAATGACACCACGGCAGAGTGATTTTAGTGATTCATATCGTTTCTGGAGTTATCTTTGCGGACATCCAACAAGTTATAAATTTTTGTTTCAAGATAATTTATCTTTTCATTCATTAATTATCTATCTAAAAATAATATTATAATATTTAAAATAATATTTAAATGTTATTATAACTCGATAAATAAATGATGAGAAGATATCAAAATATAAACTCATATTTATTTTAATTTTTTAAAATAACCTTAGGATTTTTAATCCTCCCGAATACTTTCTTTTTTTTTTCTTTTTCTTTTTTTGCTGGGCTCTCTGCGGCCTTTGTTCCATTACTTTGAATTCATTTTATAGTGTCCTAAAATAATGAAAATAGTCTGTTTTTGGTCATAAAAAACAGCTCGTGCCCAATTGCGTAAGTCCACAATATTGGCTCTCCCACAAACATTTAACATTAAGTGCATAATCTTCTTCTTTTTTCCGCCACCATTTGTCCTATTTCTTATCCTTTTCACTCATGTGGGCCTCATCATGATTTAATAACAAATAAATCAACAAGAACTGTGTTGCGACTTCTTTAATCTGCATTATTATCATCCAGTTACATCCAATGTCTTGGTCCTATGATTTGCAACTGCTACATTATGCCCGTGTCAATTTTGAGGCAAAAGAAAGAAAAGAAAATGGTTGGATTAAAAAAAAGGAACGGAAAAGAAAGAATTCATTTTTTATTTATCTTGAGAGAAAAAGATTTGTATGAATTCTCCTTATGTTACCTATGAAATAAGAGGAAAAAAAAAGATTTATCTATTATTATTTTATTCATATATCCTTCACATCAAAATGAACCAAGTTATAATATTAACAAAAAAATCTGAAACTTTTTATAAAACACAATTTCCTTTCACCCAAACCCCACGACTTTTGTTCCGAGCTCTATAATCTCGTTGTTAAATGACCTACATGCCCTCGCCAACAGACCTATAAGTACCCGCAACACAATCATCCCACATTTCTCACAATCATAAAATTCAGTTTCTTCATTCAACTAACACAAATAAAAACATAAGATAAAAATGTTCAGTCGCTACATACCTCACAGAAAGTCCCCGAATCCTTATAGACCCTTATGGAGATCAATAGTATGCCACCCAGCATCAGCTATCTATCGATTTCTTTTTCACCTCGACCCTTTCTTGATTCAACTCTTATATTTCTCTTTCATTTCCTTCGTCGGGTTTTTGCTCCTCAAGGCTTTGAAGCCGAGAACCATTGTGCCCGGAAATCTCGACCTGTTATTCATGTCCGTGTCATCCGCTACGGTATCAAGCATGTCGACGGTCGAGATGGAGGTCTTCTCCAATACCCAGCTCGTGGTCATGACCATTTTGATGCTTATTGGTGGAGAGGTCTTCCTCTCCATGGTTGGTCTCCATCTTTCCACATCTTACTCTCAATGCCAATCCAAGACTGAAGGAGAATTTGATTCTCATGATAAAACTGCCACTGACGACTTGAACCATGTAGAGATGGGCATTGCAGGAAACAATTTCTAGTTAGAAGAATCCCGGAACCAACATAAAACTGAAAACCAAGAAGCTCAAATACTCAAACTCCTCGTCCTTCTCATCCTCATTTACCTTGTAGTAGTCCACTTCTTCGGGGTGGCGTTAGTGTTGGCTTACATGAGGGTGGTTGCAAGTGCAAGGGAGGTGCTGGAAAAGAAGGGGTTGAAGATAATCACCTATGCCATATTCACTGTCGTCTCCAGCTTCTCCAGCTGCGGATTCACCCCAAACAACGAAAACATGGCCATCTTCAGTAACAACTCAGGCCTCCTCCTTATCATCCTGCCCCAGCTCCTGGTCGGAAACACATTGTACCCGTCATGCTTCAGGTTTTTTATCTGCTTCTGTGGGAAATTTGTGCGGAAACATGAGATGGACTATCTTCTGAAAAGTGAAGTGAGCAAGATCGGGTACGCTCACTTGCTTCCGAGTATGCAGTCGAGGCTTCTGCTTCTGACTGTCTTTGGGTTCATTGGGTTGCAGTTGATCTTGTTTTGTGCAATGGATTGCAATTCCAGTCTGATGGATGGGATGAACGGGTATCAAAAGTTCGTCGGGTCACTGTTTCAGGTCGTCAACTCGAGACATACTGGTGAAACCGTTGTCAACTTAGCGGCTGTTGCACCTGCTGTGTTGGTTTTGTTCGTCGTGATGATGTCAGACTCTTTTCCTTTCTCGGTATTATTTCTGATATGTCTTTCCCTGCTATGACCTTCTTGGTAACAAAATCTTTGTTGCTTGAAATTATAGACAGGTACCTGCCTCCCTACACCTCTTTCTTGCCTCCACAATACAATGAAGATCATGCACCTCAAGTCGACTGCGGTAATCAAATGACAATGAGTAAACGGATCATGGACAATATTCTGTTCTCACAGCTCAGTTACCTGGTGATCTTCGTGATAGCGATTTGCATAACAGAAAGGAGAAGCATGGTAGAAGATCCTCTTAACTTCAACGTTTTGAATATCGTGGTGGAGGTAGTCAGGTGAGAACTGCGATCAAATAGCACCAACCGAAGAACATAAGTAACATTCAAAATGCGAGATAAGAGCGAAATATCCAAAATTGAAGCAACGGTGAATATTATAGTTCTTCACTATAAGGAAAATGATGCTATCTTGCCAACCTAGCTAATGACTGTAATTCATTTGCAGTGCATACGGAAATGTTGGTTTCTCAACCGGCTATAGCTGTGAACTGCAGTTGCATCCTCACGGCAGTTGCACAGACAAATATTACGGGTTCGCTGGTAAATGGAGTGATCAGGGCAAAGCCATCCTCATCGTAGTCATGTTTTATGGAAGACTCAAGAAATTCAACATGCACGGAGGCAAAGCTTGGAAGATAGCGTAAATACCCCTTGCGACAAAACGGAGGGAAAACGATTTTAGGTTATATCTCATACCATGAGTACTTGGATCAAAGTTAAGCTTGACTCAAAATCCAACAAAGTAAAAATAAAAGGGATCAAAACCTGTTAAGTGTCGAGCTATTTTGTGGCGTTAAACCCGTCAGCGAAAACTGATTTAATAGATCCTTCGAATTTACGAATTATTCGATTGATAAAGAAAAACCTTTGAGATTTCCTTTAAAAAAACAAAGTAAAAGTATAACAGAAACTTCATAGGTTTTTTTTTATGCAAAAAGAATAGTAGGTGAAAATTGATATATCGCTTCCAATCAGATTGATCCGGGGATGTTCGTACGACTCCAAAATAAGATACTACTCAAAATAGCATGGTGTGCTGTAAAACCACCACAAATTTGGTATATCTTTTCAGGGGAAAAATCATAAATTTGTGATTTGCAAGCAAGCAACAAGCGCGAACTTTTCGATGTCAATGCACATGCTAGCTTAAATGCAAAAGCCAGTGCTTGAGATTCCCCTCAACAGATATACAACACATGCACAACACATGCAATGTGAAAGCGAAAAGAATATGATCAGAAGATCACAACTAAAAGTAGCTAATTGGTCCAATGTATCTTTTTAACACATAAAGCAGCCTTCAATCAAATAGCATTCTTACAATACAAAGATCATCCAGGGCCTTGCGTACTTCAACCGACATCCAACAATGCAACAAAAAAACACTACCCGCTTCTATACACAGATTTGTAAAATGATTTCGTTTTTTATTATTGATTTTGTATTTTTATAACTGATATTAGTTTTTTACAGTTTTGATCATCCCTAGGCTTCACATCCGATCTTCAGAAATTTCTTCAGTCACAGATCCTTCACATCCGATCCTTCACGTAATCAAATCATTTGCAGTCAAGATTCACAAAGTAAACTCCGTCTCTACGGTATCCTATGCAGGTATTTAGGACCACATTCTCAGCTCTCATGATACTATTTTTCCTCCACGGTTCAGCCACGTGCAGGTAGGCAGGTAGGGTGAGTATTGGATTGGATTGGACAAAATTTTAAGTTGAATTGTGATGGATTGTATCAAAATAAAATTTAAGTTCACTATGGATAAATCCATGGATTGTTGAGTAGTTAAATTATAAATAATAAATAAATAATTATTTAATCAAAATTAGATCACAGTCGTAGTGTTACTTCAACTTTTTTTTTAGCTCGGTCAAGATGAGAATTTAGATATGAATTTAGATCTATTTAGTAGCAATTGATTAGTGATTTTAGTTTGTGTTCTATAAATCTGATGAAATATTATTTGCGATTTGTGGTGTGAATTATTCGATATTGTACTGAACTTGTAATTTATTGTAAGAAATACAGATCCTTTCTTGAGTTTTTATTCAGATATTAATTATGAATCCATTTCTATGATCCAAAATGTCAAAGGTTACAATTCTAAACTTCGCTAGATTCTTTTAACATATACAGTATAGATGGATGTACACCAACATAGATTGATCGTGTTAGCAAGTTGTTTGCAATATTGTGATACGTGATGTGTTTCATATTATCATTATGATATTGTTATTAATTTTTTGTTCTTATAAGCTTAAATAGACATATAATTAAATTGATTTTCTAATTTCGAAAATTAATACAAAAAATAAAATAAAAAGATTAGTATGTAACTTTAATTTTTCATTAATTAACAATATAACACTATTATAAAAAAATTCATCCAATTTAATCAGGATTGAATCACTAAAATTCATGAATTGAATTGAGTATGGATTTTAATCCAATCCAATCCATAATCATCCCAGATATTCTCTCAATGTTAAGATACTGATAAGTCTTCTATCATACCTTTCTAAGTTTAAAATTTGTTGATAGAATTAGTTTTTCGATACCCTAATTCTTCGAGCGTCTATGTCGCCTCCTATCAATCAAGCAAATACAATGCAAGCAACACCAATGTCGTCAAATCGACATCATTGTCCATGCCAATACAATGCAAGCAACACCATCACAAACCACACAACAGAGGCAGACAACAACAGCAACCAGCCGGTTCAAAAACATAGAAGACAAACGAGAGAAGAGGATGTTGAACGCACCGTCACCTGCTAGGGTTTTCGTTTCCTCACCCAAAACCTAATCAAGTACACAAATCGAAACTCAAGCTCAGATCCAACATTTCTCCACACGCTTGATGTCGAGGTGGTCAAATCGTAGACAGAACTTTCAGTAAGCCAGATCGATTTACACTGAAAATTGAAGTGAAAATCCGCCATTGATGAATCAGGAAACGATAATGTGAGGGAAATGGCCGGAGAGAATGAAAGGATGAGTTGACGAAGCCGCCGCCGACGCCGGAGGCTACGACGCCGGATGTGGTGGGGGGAGAAAGGGGAGAACTGTTCATCCACGTTGGTTAATCTTAACGGTTGGATTTAATTATGTGTTCATGGTTTGATGGACATTGATTTCCCTTTTTTCCTTTTACTAATAGTTAATAAATAAAAAAATTTCATGAGAAAAATTCATGTATTTTTTGAGTCAATGATTAAGATCAACTCAATTTATCCAATTAATTAAAAAGGCTTTTAACCCTTTCAAATCCTTCACATTATTGTTTTTTTATGTGTAGTTTAAATCTTTCACATTATTGTTTGTTTATGTGTATTACATAGTCCACGATTCATTTCTCGACATTGTGTGAAACTTCTGAAATACATGATGAATAATATCGAGGGCGGTTCCATGTTTTCACAACATTTTACTTGTATAAAACCACTTTCATGAAAAACGAGCATTGAAAACCCACTGTTAATATTAGTGTAATTTTCGTTTGTCAGTGCTATTTTCACTCTCAGTGAGATGCTACAACAACATATCAAATAGGACGATAGATCTTGAGTAATCTAATTGAGGGCGACAGATTTTATTTGTTCGCACAACTCAAAGCAAAGAAAACAATGTAATACTTCACTCAAGCAGAAAGACAATCCAAATGGCTAAAAACTGAACTATCCGAAATCTAATCTAACATCATGTACATTCTTCTACTATCTAAGCAAACACACTTACTATACACTACAGTTTTGCCAAACATGGCAAATCCTGTATTCTGGCGTTTGACTAAATCTAAGCAATCGGAAACGTCAAGCCAGAGATGCGGGATTGCTCCCTTTCATGCCTTTCATAAGACAGCATTCGCCTGTCTTCAAAGGCGGCATTCTGTTGGATTTGGATCACTTGATGCAATCGCCATACTGATCATGATCCTGATGCTTCCATTTCTGTAAAGCACAAACATGAGTCAGTGGAGTGAACTGGGCGACACATGAAGCTCTTCCAGTGTTACTTCATACTAATTACAGACTGATAGTAGCGTAAAAATAATCAAAGCATACCTTCTCCATAAAGTTGCTCGAAGCGGGACACTATATGCTTCCCATAAGTATACTTCTTCAGAGCATGAAGATGTCCTCGTATACGACCAAGCAACAGATCCCGCTGATTTTCACTACACTTCTCTAGGATCTTCTGTACCACATAATTAGCATACTGGTCTTTCATCATTATCTGTTTGCCAAAACAAAACATGGTAAGACACCAATTTGGAAAATCCCTGATAAGCAGATTCAGACGAATGCCAAATTGTCAAGAACTACTTCATTTGGTGTGGCGTATGTGAACTTACCAATAAGTTATCGTTCCCTTCGTCTTTACCAATGACCTCTCCTATCAGGAGTTCCCTTCCTGCTGCATCGCCATACTCCAAGCATTTTTCGACAACATTTGATGCAAACTTGTGCTGGCTCATTTGAACGACTTGTCCAGATATTTGTCTGATAATCTGGCTTCTCTCATTGCGTTTTCCCTTCTCCAGCACATGCTACGAGTAACAAGACTGAGTTGAACTCATTGCAGAAAATATAGGCACAACATCGCCAAAGGATTAGCACGGTATAGGAAAGTTCTACCGAACTCATCAAGTTTCAGACCACTCAATATTTACTAGTATCACGCAGAAAATTGGAATGGTATAACACCATTTTTCTCCGACCAACAAATTTTGTATCCATGATGTCACATATCCAATAATAGGATTTGTCACAGATATCCCGAGCAGAAGCTTTTACCCTTTCATAATATATGACGCAAAAATTGTCTTCTTACCAGCAAATCCGAAATGACATAATTAGTCATAATAGAGGACCAACCTGTGTAACATAATTGCCATATTGGTCCTGTGCTAGTGTACAAACAGATTCCAGGATCTCGTCTACCAGAAACTGACTCTGCGCTTCGTTGGCGCACCTGTCAAGAACTCTCTGCCAATAAAGCAAACCAAATTTCAGGTAAAAGGGAATTAAGGTATAAAAAGGCCGATAAAGAGACCAAGCATTATCACCTGTATGACACGGCAACCATAGGGATGCATGGAAAGGTTTGCAACTTCCCCACGGAAGGCGTAGATTATGAAGTCAACCTTCTCGATGGGAATACTTTCAATACATTTCTGAACAACATGGTTTCCGTTTTGATCATGTACGCATCTCATAATATGCCCGTCTAGTTCTCGAGCAAGCTCTGCTTTCTGATCAACCTCAATAACATCCAATGCCTGCACAGGCAGATCAGTGTCTCAGCTGATGAAAATATGAACAGGACTTGCAATGCTGACAGCAAGGAGGTTGTTAAAATTTAGGCGCTCATCTCTCCACAATGTTACTTGCGGACAATATTTGCAGTGAAACGATACCTTTTGGATCACGCGACAACCATACATCTGCATGCTTAAAGACAAGATCTGACCCTTGAGCTTGTTTGCTAGTTCTTTCCTCTGTTCAGGAGTTCCATACTCAAAAAACTGCAATACCGCGTACAAGTGAGACAAAGGCGAAGCTATACTTATAGCTGATACTTCGATTAAAAAAAACACAAAAGGAAAAATAAAAAAGAAGGAAAATTTTGCATTGCTCACCTTTTGTATAACATAGTTTCCAAATACATCTGTCATCAACTTAGATGAATGAGGTAAAACTTCAGCAAAAACGGATGCTTTCTCGTCGCTGCTACAGTGTTCCAACTTCTGTTGAATGAATCGACTCCCGTATTGATCAACACTGAAGTTAGGGGAGATTACGAATGAGTTATCTTCACGAACAGAACTTTACTTCAAGTGTCTACTTGAAAGGGAAAAAACAAAAACAAGCACAAAACAAAGGACTTGCCTCAGTTCAACCACATGTCCTGCAATATTGGACAGCTCAAATCTTCGACCTTTACCAGATTTGAGCTCTTCAAGTATATTATGTGTCCTCGGAGAGCTCGAGCTGTCAAATATCCTATGACCAGCAGAGCTACCATACATTCTCGAGTTCCTACCAGAACCTGGGGAAAAAGCTGGTTCACTTCGCCCTCCGGCAAAACCATCACCAGGAATCAATGGCGCAGGCAGTCCAGGACTCCCATGAGTGGAACTAGGTGTATGCACAAATCCCCCTCTTCTCTGGACTAAACTCGACTGTACACCAGTTGCCTGATGTTTAGATCCATAATCAGGTGAAAAAGACGAAAAAAGAGTGCCCTTATAGGAGCTTAAAGTACTAACCTGGGCTCCCATTACACCGCCTTTCTGGTTCACTTGACCTGAAACGCTATAGAAATCCGGAAAAGGTGTTTGAAATTGCATGCGGGGATCAATAAGAGGAGGTTGTGCACCTCCAGGCGGTCCGTAGAATTTGCTGAGCTGCTGCAAATCAACAGGTCCGCCAGATGAAACTCCAGATGTTCTAACGCCATAATGGTGAGCGCCAGAAACGTCATAAGATAAAGGAAGAGTGTTATGAGGAGAGTATCCTGCTAAAAACTGAGGTGGATAAGCGGCACTGAGAGCATATCCCCCTAAACCATACTGTGGAGAATACATGAAGCCAGGAGATTGCACGGGAGAGTAATAAGGATTAGCTGAATGCAAAAAAGCCGCCGCAGAAGCAGCATATTGTGGGGAAGTAAATCCAGATGACTGAAGCACCGGCTGGACTTCAATTGACGAGAACTCCCTTCCTTGCGAAACAGGACCAATTCCATTGTATGAATTGCCAATGCTTTGCAGAACCATCTGAGGAAGAGATCCTTGGTACTGAAAATTTGTTTGGTGTTGGGTGTTATGGTGATCAATATTACTGGGATGAACACTACGTCTATCTTCTCGACCTCTTTCACTTCCCAAGTCAGATGGAACAGATACTCTTAGAGCCCTTATTCCAGATCGTAAACTGCCTGTGTCACCAAACTCACCACTAATTGAAGTCTCCTCAATTCCATCATGAGACTGTGATCTCAAAGCAGTGGCAGCCGAGGCTTCAGCATCTGACGCTGATCCTACATCCCCTGTATGGGTACCGGATCCTGCTGCTTTTGATTCAACAACTGCTGGATTATGTTGAGATATGACATCAATGCCACTTTTTTCAACTTCACCAATTTGCAAATGCTGTATGGTCTCAGATGGATCACACTCGCGTGACATGCGGGATAAGTCTTCCTGGAAAGTTCGCAACTCGCTTCAAGATATTGGATAGAAATATCAAATAACTATAAACATGCAAAAACAACAACCGCCATAAGAAAATCACAAGACCGACGAGAAATCGCTGTAGGTTTCATAGGGGTGTTGTCCTGTGGCAGTGTAGGTTGTATTTAAAGGAACATGAACAGAGACACAAGAGGCGGAGAGATGAAACATGAATGAAGTATACCCGTGTTGGTTCTACAATGCTCTTATCTTCAACAACCAATGGGGATGACTCATGCTTAGATAAGGCAGATGAAGAATGATCAGAAACCTGTCGAGGTGATCTATCATCCTCTGATTCCTCCTCGTGCGTAGGAAGGGTTCCTTGAGACGGATACAAGGAGACCTCGCTGCTAAAAGAAGCTGATCTCCAGGTACCACCACCAGCATCAACATCAGATACTGCATGATATGCTTAAACTATAAGAAAGTCCATCTTCTCCGATAATTTTAAACCATAAGATTGTCTTTGATACCTGAGGTCCTCATAAGGTTCTCCATTGCAGCAATAGAACCCTCCACAGTTGGGGGCGCACTTCCACTTCTGTTAGGAATACTAATCTTCCCACTACGATACCTTTGGCGTGCATCATCAACCACCGTACTGGAAGATGATGATGCATATGTTGCAGCAGCCTTGCGAGAGGGCCACTTTTGGCGTGCTTCTATTGGCCTAATGAGGCTTTCAGTTGCCATTTCTTGGAAGAGAGACAATGATGGTGAAGAACCAAGAAAAGAATGTATGCATCGCCCTGCAGAAAAACGAAGGTTGGCGAACAAAACCATGGAGAACTAATAGGAAAGAAGAAGGGGGGGAAGAGAAGCAATAATCTCAATTAGCTTTAGCAATCGAAGTCTTGCTCGTGAAATCAATGAAACCCGCATAAGAGACCAACCAGTGCAACATCCTCTAGGTCTTTCAAAAAAACAGAAAAAGTGTAACATCCTCTGGATAAGCAATTTTCTACCTTCGAATACCCATTTAAAACAAACCATGCCTCAGGATAAGGTCTGAATGCCCAACGATGACCATCAGATTAACAACACAAGATTATGAAGTACATTATACATAAAGTTGACACTTGACAAACTACTCTCAAATACATACATTCATGAAATCAAGTCCTACAACACCCGGATGAAGTTTTATGCCTTGGTCCTAACCAAAACATTTAGCAGCAGGGACGGGGCAGTAGCGAGAAAGACCAACTCAGTGGGGATTATGAAGTCTACTGAACAAAAACTATAGAACTCAACACAGATACAATCCTAAAATCAAGTCAACAAAACACCAGAATGCAACCCGTGGATGGTCCGAATCTAAAAACGATGTCCCAAATTCCCAATTAGCGAATGCTCGGCTAAGCCACAACATACTCAATAAAACAACCCAAGCTCCTCTTTTTTTCAACTCCAACCAGTTAGCTCAGGTGACCAAACCACATAGCACCATCAACAACCATCATTCTAAAACCATTAGCACAAACCATCAATCAAGATAGAAGATGCTCAGGGCATCACCCAACATGGAACCAAATGACCCAAAATCAAAAAGTCAAGCAAAACCACATCTTTCCAATCCAAGAAACACCAAACCCCCAAATCCGAGTATCCAAAGTCAACTTCTGAAGAACCAACAAGCAACCCAACAACCAAAAACCTAAAATCCATAAAAGGCAAGCAAGCACAAGCCTTTCTCCAAATACCCAGGAATCAAAAACCCAGGTAGAGAACTCACCTCATACACAGAACCCAACTGCCCAAAACCCTAAACCATCACCAGTTCACGACAACTCCTCTCCCACCACTAAACCCCAAAAACCCAAAAGGGCAAAACAGCTAATAGGAATCCCAAAACAGACAAAGACCCAGTTTTTGATATGGGATTAATCATCATAAACAGGAGATTAGTGGACTTTTAACATGAAAATTGAAAAGGGTGTCTTGATAATTGAGAAAAAAAGTGGGGGAAAATCTGGGAAAAAGTATATTCAACGTTACAAGGGTTGAAAAATTAATAGTGTGGGGGAAATTTAGAATCAATTTAGTTTGTTTGGCTAGATTTTTGTGGGCACTGTGATGAAGGTGCTGCTGCAGGATACCTGTGGGGGTAGGCTAGCGTAGCTACCAGACAAACGTGTAAATTTAGCAATGAACTATGATTGATAAATGCCACAATCTAACTAAATGTCAAAACTTGCTACATGTAGGAATTTTTCGGTTACTGAGAACTCTTGATTTTAATCATCAATTTTCCATGAGTCACGGATGCTTTATCGATGATTGTCCTCCAAAATTGTAGTCGATTTGAAAGAAACTTCTATAATGTGACACACAACATTTAGACAAAATGACAATTACATCAAAACAAAATATAACAGTAAAATTCTGTTACTTTAATCTAATTGATTCTTTTTCCCTTGAGATTCTCATAATTTAAGATTTAATAATATATTTTTTCTATCTCATTAAAAATACAATACATATATATTTTATATAATTTTATACATATAAAATAAATCTCGTTTTTATATCAAATCACGTCTGATAGTTCCGTAATATATATTAAATTGAAGTACGTAACTTACATAACCATTAATATTTCACGATAAATTTATAAAAATCTACATTTAATTATCGTTATACGTACGTCAAATTTTATAAATACACATAAAGTTAAAACGTTACGAAAGAAGTATTTGTCATCATCACACCCTGTCTAATCCACAAGAGAAAGCAGGAACATAAATGCAATACATTGTTGGATCATGTTCTTTTCCTCCCAAATAAATTATAATGATATAAACTTTAAAATTTAATATAATATTTTTTAAAAAAATTATTATAAGATAATAATAATATATAAATTATAAATTTTAATTTTGGATTAATTTAAAAAAATTCTATCATAATTAAAATAAAAAATATATATTAAAATATGTGTCCTGTTGGGACGATGGGAGCAGGACAGCACTGGATTAATCACATCCAATTCGTTTGTTCTTACTTGGGAAGTTCATGGGAGTAGGTTGGAGCATGAAATGCGGATGTGGGCCCATCTCATATTTTCCTGGATGGTTGAATGAAATGGGAAACATAGGAGGGAATGAGATCCTATGCTGGATGGATTGTAGTTGAGAGGACGTGCAGTTGCGATGAGGATCATTGGATTTTTGTTTCTGTTTAATGATT
The DNA here is from genome assembly GCA_001925005.1 of Drosera capensis. Lineage (NCBI taxonomy): Eukaryota > Viridiplantae > Streptophyta > Magnoliopsida > Caryophyllales > Droseraceae > Drosera > Drosera capensis. Next base: position 47,696 of record LIEC01006413.1, read on the forward strand.
TAGGAATTGATTTCATTTTTTATTAAATTTTTTATTTTTTTTTGTTCTATTCAAATTATATGCGATTAATAAAAAAATTGATATGATTTTTTACTTTTTCAATTCTACCTTTCATTCGTGGTTTCTGTCCAGCACCAAATTTCCTTTCATACATTTTCTTTTCAACTTCCCTCCATTTTTTTTGAATTCATTTTGTGTTCCTTTCTCTACTTCTCCCGTGTGTGTCTCCATTCATCTCCTCTGATCAGATTTTCTCCAAATAGAAAACTCAAACAGGTAAACATCAATGATTTCAGAAACAAGACCTAGTAACCTTTGATCCTATACAATACTCCAATAGAAATTCAATGATGTCAATTACCAAAAATTCTGGATTAAACATCACATTTCTATCGAGTACACTCCCTTTTTGAAATTGAAATCGAAAATAGTGAAATTAAATCGAAGAGTTTATTCTGAATAAACTTATAGATTGGAAATTGAAATCCAAATTGTCATATACGGTAAAGAAAACGGCGACGGATTTTGATTCTGTTGTTCCCATGAAAATGAAAAAAGAGATGAAGTGAGAAAATCAAGCAGATGAAGCGAAGGACTGCTCATGGAGGGGTTGAAGTCGTGAAGGAAATGAGAAAAAAAAAGGAGAAAATTGTAGGTATAATCGAGTAGATTTTGATAATGAGGGTATAATAGACTTTTTTTTTCTTGTCAAATAGGATAATATTGTGATTTGAATTAGACGAAATAAGTAAAAAAAATACTTTCTTCGTCTCACATATTTTATAATATTTATTTTTGATACGTAAATTTAGATTTATCTTTTTTCTTTCTCAACTCCAACTCTCAACCATATAAAATTCATCTCTTCATATATTTTAATTCTCAATCACATAAATACACAAGTGCCATTGGTCTAATAATAGCAAATGATCCACCTACACATGTGAGAGTCGTCCAAATTAAATTGTGACAAAAGCTTGGAAGCAGAACCATCCGGACATATACTCATTCCGTTTCATAATTATTGTAACGCTCACATATTTTGTATTATTCTATACGTATGAATATAAGTCTCGTTTTCATATAAAATCACATCTGATCGTTCTGCAACATATATTAGGTTGAACTATATAATTTACACAATTTTCACAATAAATTTATAAAAAAAAAATTATATTTCATCATCGTTATACAAGTATTAAAGTTTGTATTGATATATGAATAAGTTGAAAGTGTTGTAATAATTTTGATATAGAAATGGTAAAGCTGCGAGCAAAATAGGACCGCAATAATACTTGAATGTGTACAACAGTTTGATGCTTGTTTGCTCTTCAACTTGTACGATAAAATAAAAAAGAAGAGGGGAAAGAAACAGAGACAGTTGATTAGATGTCCAAATTAATTGTTTTAATTTTGATATAGACCATCGATTTCATCATATAATCGACATTAACTAAAGATCTTATCAACGTATCATCCTTCCTGACACAGATAAGTAACAACCCATAATGCATATGACTTTATAGGTGTTACGACCAAGGTCTGTATATTTTACTGTCACTAGTAAATTATCATTACTAACATAAACTAGCTAAATAGAACGTTATAAATATAACACAAATAAAGAGAACAAAATAGCACAAATAAAAAGAAACATAGATTTTTACGTGAAAACTCTTTCGAAAGAAAATAATGGATTCTCGTCGATGACGAGAAAAAAATCCACTAATCAAATGAGAATATACATAGGGGTTACGGTAAACGCCGAGAGCACCATCAGGAGGGATACGAGAGAATCCTCTTATTAGTTTATATCTTACATAAGGGATGTACAATTAATTTATATCTTACCATCTCGCAAAATTTTTACAAAATCATATATTGCAAGATCTAATCTGATATTATAATATTATTTTTATAAAAATATTATAAAATATTAATAATAAATTAAATTATATATTTTAATTCATAATCAATTAAATTTTTTTTAACATCATTAAAAATAAAAATAAAATATTTTAAAATACATATCATTTTAAAAATTATGAGAGTAACATGTTTGGTTACCAGACCAGGTGGTCTACAGAACCATCAAAACTCGACCTTTATTAGGTAAAACCTCGTGAACAGTCATAAATACAGTCCTACTAGAAACCTCTCACAGTCTTAGGTTTCTTTGAACAAAACAAATATCAATGCACTGATATCGATAGGATCATATGAAGAGGAGTCTGACCCCTCCATGTTCTCTCTGCTCTGTGTTTGCTCATTTTGCTAGTACGATTCTCAATAGAAACCCTAACCATCATTCATTGATTCTCTCACTCGCTCACTCTTCTTCATTTCACTTCACCGACCCTGTATTTTTCCTTTGCATCTGCTTCACCCTATCCACATTGCTCACTGTCCCTTCACCTGAAAATCTCTGTTCTGGAATTGAAGAATCAACAGTGTAGTGGGCAACAACCTTTGCTGTTGGGGGTGAGCAAAATCTTGGCTTTTTGCTGTTTTTGTTGCTTTTTGGCTTCTGGGTTTTCGATTCCTTTCTTCATTGTCATGATTCTTTGGTTTTCAAGTTGTTTTTTTAATTGCCCATTTGTGACTCTGGTGTTTGAAATTTTTTCTTCTCTTCAGGGTTGGCGTGTGTGAAATAGTCTCTCCGTCGTTTGCAACAGGGGTCAGATTAATTACAACTTGTCCTTCGCAGACCCTATCCTGACGGGATTACCTGGGTGGTCGTTGTTGTTGTGAGGTTCGTGTGTGTGGATCTGATGTGGGAATGTGATGTTGTGTGCTATTGTTGTTTCGATTGTGTGATATGAAATGGTGTTTTTTTTTTTTTTTTTTTTTTTTAAGGTTCGGTTGTTATTGTTGAGGATCTAGGAAGATGAAGGAGTTGGCATTTGGGGTTTCTGTGGTGGTGTTGTTTGCTCATTTAGTGGCTCAAGTGGAAGCTGAAGTTTATATAGTGACTCTTGAAGGAGAGCCTTCTATTAGTTACAGTGGTGGTATTGATGGTTTGGAAGCTACTGCTGTTGATTCTGATGAGAAGGTTGACCTGAACAGGTGATTATTGCTTCCTCATTACACCACTGTTAGTTACTATAGCGGTATGGCCGTTTCCTGTACCGATGGCAAAAACTTACATGTTTATATGAAGATGTGTTTTATACTGTAAATCTGTGATCAGGATAACAGATAACGTGGCTCTTCAATTGGAATTGTTTCTTCATAGTTCATTTCAGCTTTTCTTGTCATTATATTTGTATTTTAGCAGAAAAAACTTGAATATATAAGGAATTCTAGTGCTCAGCCTCAGAAAATTTGATCCCTTTGTTGATGAGTGATGAGGAAAATATAGAACACAAGAAACCTTAAATTGAAATTATGTGCATGTTTGATTGATTACGCCTTTCATTATCTGTATTTTTCCAGAGATGCAGTCAAGTTTTATGCAGACCACCTGGAAAACAGGCATGATATGCTCCTCGATACGCTCTTTGAACACGATTCGTATGAGAAGTTATACAGTTATAAGCACCTTATAAATGGCTTCGCGGTTCATGTTTCTCCTGAACAGGTGACACCTTGTGATGCTTTGCTCTTCCTTTTTCTTATGTCGCAATTCAAGTAATTCTTAGTTTTTGAGGTGCTATCCATGTTCTTATGTTGCATTAGTTCCACTACCTCATAGTTCTACTATTTTTAGTAGGCAGAAGTCCTTAGACGAGCCCCGGGCGTGAAGTCTGTGGAACGAGATTGGAAGGTAAGGAGGCTTACAACACATACTCCACAGTTTTTGGGGCTTCCAACTGAAGTGTGGCCTATGGGAGGCGGTCATGACAAGGCAGGGGAGGACATTATAATAGGGTTCGTGGACTCGGGGATTTATCCAATACACCCGAGCTTTGCTACACGCGACTCGGAGCCATATGGACACATTGAGAAATACAAGGGAAAATGTGAACTTGATCCTGACTCAAAAAGGAGTTTTTGTAATGGGAAGATAATTGGGGCACAACATTTTGCTCGCGCTGCAATAGCCGCTGGAGCATTCAACCCTTCCGTTGATTATGCTTCTCCGTTGGACGGTGACGGACATGGAAGGTTAGACACTTGCATATTCTATGTGGTTTGCTTTGATCTTACACGATATTACTCCATAATCTTTCTGTAGTTTGCACTTGCTTCGGTTGAATAAATTTATCATGGCGTTTGCAGTCATACAGCAGCAATTGCTGCTGGTAACAACGGAATCCTTGTTAGGCTGCATGGATACGAGTTTGGGAAGGCAAGTGGAATGGCTCCTCGGGCCAGGTAATCACCGGGCTAATTTCAATGATCCTCTTTGTTTCCTACTTATTTCCGTTGACTTAAACAGAAGTGTATTCTCTGTTTTAGAATTGCTGTTTACAAGGCACTTTACCGACTTTTTGGAGGTTTCGTGGCAGATGTGGTCGCTGCAATTGAGCAGGTATGGAAAAAAGCTGACTTGAATAAACCAGTCACATGATATTCTCCTCGTGGTATTTCTTTGTGATCTAGTTTACTTGGTAACTCAATAAGGTATCTTTGAGGGAATTATGTTTTATTTGTAGCTCATTACGGTGCCTTATATTCTCATGTTTTACAGGCAGTTCAAGATGGCGTAGACATCATCAATCTTTCGGTGGGACCAAATAGTCCGCCGGCTGCGACTAAGACAACCTTTTTGAATCCTTTTGATGCCTCATTACTCTCTGCTGTGAAGGCTGGTATTTTTGTTGCCCAGGCAGCTGGAAATGGAGGCCCTTTTCCCAAGACCATGCTATCTTATAGTCCATGGATAACATCTGTAGCTGCTGCAGTCGATGATCGCAGATATAAAAATCATCTGATTCTAGGAAATGGGCAAATACTTCCTGGAATAGGGCTTGCGCGTAAGTTTCATTTGATCCTGTTTTCTTATTCCCACTGAGCTCTATTGGAATTGATACTTAATAGTTGGAGTTGGGGGAAGCTGGAAGGGATGAAATAATTTTCTTTTTTATCAATCTGGAAGAACTCAGAAGTATGCATTTTTTTCTTTTGTTTCCTGCTTAGGAAGGGTTGTATATTTCTGCAGACGGAGTTCGAGCAACTTAACATACTACTGTTTATTGCTAAATAATTTATGTTATGGTCCATTGCAGCTTCCACTCATGGAAACTTGACCTACAAACTTGTTGCTGCCAATGATGTACTACTGGATCCATCCGTCAGGAGATTCAGCCCTTCGGACTGTCAAAGACCTGAAGTTCTGAACAAGAATCTGGTTCAAGGAAACGTTCTCCTCTGTGGCTACTCCTTCAATTTTGTTGTCGGTACCGCATCTATCAAGAAAGTCTCTGAAACAGCTAGGACCCTTGGTGCTGTTGGCTTTGTTCTTGCTGTGGAGAATGTTACGCCTGGCACAAAATTCGATCCTGTCCCAACCAGAGTTCCTGGAATCCTCATCACCGACATCAGCAAGTCATTGGTAACTATCTCGATTTTATCTCCTCATAAGAACTTGGAACTAAAGAGTTTTTAATCCAAATTACTATGTTTGTTATAAGAAGTCAAAAAATTATCTGTGGTTTAATTAGGATTTGATAGACTATTACAATACCTCGACCTCAAGAGATTGGACTGGACGAGTGACAAGCTTCAAAGGTTTTGGTCGGATTGATGATGGATTGATGCCTAGACTCTACAAGTCAGCTCCGCAAGTAGCATTATTCTCTGCTAGAGGGCCAGATATAAAAGACTATAGCTTTCAAGATGCAGATCTTCTCAAGCCTGATATTTTGGCACCTGGTTCTTTGATTTGGGCTGCATGGGCTCCTAATGGAACAGATGAGCCGAACTACGTAGGTACACGCACTACTGTCTTGACTGAAATCCCCTTGATATACTTGAATGTTTTCCTCCTCTTTACTGGCCCAGACGAGATTACATTACTGGTTGTTGATTCCACCCCACTGATAGGCAGAATCATATGATTTACCTATTCATAGTACGCTCACCAACCAGGAGAATAAATTACCCGCTCCTCAGTACCCAGTATTCTTCCCATCGAAGATAGATCGTATTTGGGCTTCTCAAGTGGGAACAGAACAAAAGAACCTACTTTAGACTTTAACTCCGGTTTTCTTTTTAAACAAATTGGGTCAACTACTCACTTGGTTTTAACATGGACTACGGGTGGAACCCCCTTTCAGGGTACTATTCAACCCAACTATCACTCTAACTACTATAACTAGAACGATTGAACTAGAACTCTTAGCGAGGGAACTCCAGAAAGAGCGATGGAACTCTAGCTCTTAGCTCTTCTGCGGTAACTCACTTCTTATATGTACTTAAGTCACTTATTATATAACTTACAGTTCACTACTCATTAGCGTGCCTTATAGGGTATCTAAGCTCCTTCTTTCAGCAAGTGCACAAGGCTCCTTCGCCCCTCCCAGGCTAGCTAATATCATAGTTTTGCAATCACAGGGCTGACAGACAATACTTGTTCTTTCTCGCCATCATACCGTCATCACTGACATTGCCAATTTTTATCTCCTTTCTTGGTTTAGGCGTAGAGCTCCTTGCCTATAGTAGATGGATTGACTTACCTGTTCAAGCTAGTTCAGTTTATTGAGTTCAAATTTTGAAAAAGAAAAGGGAAAAGT
>LIEC01006414.1:0-30662 GCA_001925005.1 Drosera capensis
TGAAGGAGGGATGAAAGAAAGAAGTGCATGACAGTATCATGTATCATATTATGTAGAAATTCAAATGGTTAAAGGGTCCTTTATATTAACTTCATTAGCAAGGTTTTGATAACATGTCTCAAAGGATCTTATCAACAGAGGAAAAAGTGCAAAGAGTACAGACAGATCTAAGAGAAAATTTCTCAAATGATAAGCGTGTCTTTGTTCAAGAGGCTATTAAGGAGTATAAGAAACTCTTAATGAGGGAGGAGGAAATGTTAAAGCAGAGAGCAAAGGAGTTATGGTTCACTTCTACGAATAAAAACACTAGATATTTTCATAATCTCCTTCAGAATAAAAACAAGAAGAAGATAATATATGTAATAAAGAACAATAAGAATAAATAGGTTCTGATGAAGTTCAGATCAAGGAGGAATTCCTGGCTTTATGAAATTCTTGGGAAAAGATAGGGGTTACCAGTTGAAGATTGATCCCATTGTTGTCTTGAAAGGTCATAAGCTTAATGATGTACAAAGACAGCTACTGATAGCTGATATATCCGATGAGGAGGTTAAGGCTGCCTTGTGGGACATTGGTGGGTTAAAAGCACCTGATGTTGTCGGTTATACTTCTTTATTTTTCTAGAAAATCTGGTATGTGATTGGTCCTGAGATTATTAGAGCAGTGAAGAATTTCTTCAGATCTTGATTCATCCTATATTAGATCAACTGCATATTTGTTCACCTAGTGTCTGAAGGTGATAACCCCACTTGCCTCATGGAATATAAACCCATCTCGTGTTGTTCCACCTCATATAAAATCATATCTAGGTTTTGTGTAATAGATTGAAGAATGTACTCTCCAGCATTATTCATGAACCATAGAGTGCATGTGTTCAAGGACGGCTGATTGTGGATAACGTCATGTTATGTTAGGAATTAATATATGGATATGAGAGGAAGGTCATATCTCCAAGAAGTATGATGAAGTTAGATATTAGAAAAACCTATGATTCAGTTCAATGGCTTTTACTTAAGGAATTATTGCAGTTTTTGCGTTTCCCTAGCTCTTTTGTCCATTGGATTATGGTGTGTGTTTCCATTGTCAGCTATACTCTTGAGATAAAATGGCTCACTCACTGAATCATTCCCTACTAGAAGAGGATTAAAAAGAAAAGAAGAGTTTGAGGGCAAAAGAACTAAGTACGTCAATGGTAAAGATTAAGTCCCCGATAACAGCGTCGAAAACTTATTACCGGTTTCATATATCTCTCTAAACGCAAGTATACGTGTCGCTTCGAAGTAATAAGTGATGAATATCGAGTATCGTCCCATAAGGATTTATCTCTAACGATCAACTTTTTCTTAGTTCTACTGGGTCAAAAGATCGTAAATGAATGTGTTGCTATTGTTACGTTAAGACTAACTAAATGAACTAACCTAACTAAACGGCATTGAACGGGTGTGAAATATGAGAGGAAGGTAGGGTTGGGATTGTCTTCATAGTGCATGACCATTTCGTCGCTCTAATGTAGTTGACATTCTAATGATGTCGGGGTTGTAAATCGAGTCACTCTAAATCTAACGCTGATCTCTCTCGAGGTCTAGAATCAATCTCATTAAGCGACATTACAACGCATCCCTACGTGAGAACATAACACCTAATGAGTCATTACAAATCACGCATACGATTTCTTAACCATACTTTCAATTCGAGATGATAAGTTATCACGGTCTAGATTGAATCTGTCCTTCTAGAAATAAAACAATCGTATAATCATACACTAAGTGATCAAAGTAGTAAGACATTAAGCATAACAACAATCATAAAATGAACAAACAACTAGATTATCACATATAAACCGTCAATACACTAATCCCACTACATCACGAGCGTAATCAAGGGTTTACCTCGTGATTTGACAAGGAATACAAATCTCAAAAACTTTGGGATCATACCCATCACCATCTAATTCAATTACAAATTTAAGAATCAAGATAAAACAAAATTGATGATATCGCTTCCGTCGTTGATTTCTCCTTTGATCATGATCTTTAATGTAATAGAAAAATAATAATTTTGATAGTGTTTAAGAAAATTTAAAACGAAATTTTGTTAAGAATATTAGATTAACACAACGGTAGAGACGAGGGTCTCAAAACGAGGGATCACTCATTCGAACAACACATATATATATATATACCATTTCAAGTTAAAATATTATAATAATTTTGGGGTGGGAGTAAATTTTTCCATTGTAACAATTCCATGTGTCCTTGCTCGGAAGATGACACCTAACCAGAACTCCACACCAACGTGGAGCAACCCGCCATCGCCTCCAATGACTCCCTTCCTCAAAACTCTACCCATCGAGCCAAATCCCCATTACTCTAGTCTATCACTTTTCACACCGCAAAGGGAAAAAAATATCCAACAGTTATCACATAACTTCAATGACGATCTTAGCCGAAGAACCTCTCCTTTCAAGGCTCGACCGCTTAGACAACTTAGTAAACCACCAATAATTAGCCTGAACACTCATACCAATATTGTTTATAACTATATATCCTGAGATTAATTTTGTACTATGATTGACAGTATCGTGATTGGTTTTTTTGGCAGTTGAGGCACTTAGAGGACAAAGCGGCGGCGGTGGCAACAACGGCAGGGAGCAACTATAGGGACTCGAAGAGCTCGAGCGGGTCGACAGAGGTAATCAGTGGCATGACGACGATCATGAGCGAGGAGTTGGAGAAGTGTTGTCGGCCGTTGGAGGATGTGGTCGTGGAGACGGAGATCAAGGGGAGTCTGGTTCAGAGAGTGGCTCGTATGGAGGATCGTGTTCTTAAGGTAAATGGAGTTAATCGAACGGGTAAATATGTTAGAACTAAACTTACATTGAAATTTAGGGAAATTTTGATTTAAACTTGTTGAGGTATGACTCCCACGGACAATCGATATTTAGATCGAAGACATATATGTTTGATGAACTGTTACTCTGTCACATGTGTTTTCACATCATCTATACAAAGCGTTCACCTGTAGACTAAAAATAGTGTCATACATGTTGTTGGGAGTGTCGAGAAAAGTAATTCACACCGACATGGTGAAACTCGTATATATAGTTTGTGGGTGTCCTCGTATATATATATAGTTTCGTGGGTGTCGATCAAGGTGTTTTTTGATACAAGACATGGCTCATGGTTTAATGATGGAATAAGCTATTCTTGCATCGGATCTTTGGCTTTGCCCCTTTTTATATCAGTCCAGGAATTAGCCATATGAGAAATGCTCAGATCAAGTTTGTGTGCATCAGTGGTGACGCTTGTATCTTGATTCAATATTGTGTAATGCTTATGGTACATCAAACCATCAAGTGGAGACTTGGTTTGAGAATCCTAGTATCTATTGTATATATTCATGCCTCTTTGCATGTTCATCTATGGCAAGACTTGATTCTATTCTATGAATAGACTTGGTTTGGCACATCAACCATCTTCTGCATATATGGTAGTGTATGATTTCGTTTTTTTTTTCTCACCCGCTTCATTTCGGAGAAATGTCATCTACAATCGCTTTTGAGTAGTAGCTGGGCACTTATTTTCCCAACATTGCCCAGTTACCCTCCTTGATTTACTGAATAACCAATGTGCTATTAGCTTGCATCTGGACTCGCATTACTTTCAAAAATTATTGTTGCAATTTTGTTTGACGTGGGAGGTATTTTGTCCATGTTGAATATGAAGTTGTGCTTGCAGTTAGAAGAGGAAATAGTAGCAGAGAAGAAGAGTACTCAAGTTAACAGATCGACGAGCAACAATGCACCTGAAACAGATGTTGCTATGACGGACATAACAGCCGGCAAGGCGACAGGCAAGATGGGTGAAGTGAAAGGTGCCAAGGCTGGAACGCCTCGTCGTAAGAGAGGCCTAAGGGGTTTGCTTAGATCCTGTGTCGAAGGAGAATGAAGAGAAACGTCTTAAAAGGTTCAAGCTCATGTTCTGCTGAGGTTTAGATACATCTCATGCATATATGCTACAGCTTTGGCCTTTTTGTGCTTGTTTAATTACTTTGCTTCATAGGTAAACAGAACAGCTCTACAGAGAACTTTTCATAACATGCCATCTGCGTTTTTTCGGTTTAGCGGTTACATATGTACATATTTTGTGTTGTATCTGTGAATGATGAAGGATCCTAATAATAATTGTGTACCATAGGTAACGTGGAATACGTCTAATATTGATCGATGTTATACTGTATCTGTATAATGATCAATCATTATCCATGGTGATCATGCTTCGATCATGATCAGGCATCCATGCCAAATCTCGCTTGTTGATATAAGCCCGTCATACGTCAGGTCCCAGGCTTGAATCGTGTAAAGGACATTGTACAGTGATGTTTTAATTACAGTCTAAGAAAGAACGAACCAGTGTAACAGTGCAGTATGATTCTCCTCATCTTATTCTCCCTGTTGTCCAAGGAGGGGCGAATACACTTCATCATGCTTTTTCGATCGTGTTGAGATGGAAAATTATCGTGAAACCAGTTCTACCAGAAATCTGAATGTATCTGAACATCGGATACATGGGTCGCTATCTTGTTGAGTCCGAAAGGTGTCCAGTGGTCGAAGACTGAAGATCTAGGATCTTGAAGCACAATGATACAGGATGGAAAGCAAGATGGTCCAAGTCATGGTTCCATAAAGCTTGTAAAGCGCGATACGAATAGATATCATGGGCCGAGTGCGAGCGATATGACATTGATCGTGGATCACCCTGGGGTTCTCGCGATCTGGTCCTAGATGTTGCCTTCCTTCGTGCTGATGAGAACAACCATACATTGGAGTCGAAGTTTTACGGTTCTGAATAATTTGTGCATATTATCGCTCCATATGCATTATACGATGAAGGATTGGGTTATTTCCATATTATGTTAAACATTGCAGTCTTTGTGGACAGCAGCCACCAGCCTTCATAGACAGTAGTTTTTGTTGATTTTGTAGCATCACGTCCGCTTCCTCAAAACTGTATATAAACCGATGACTTACTTCAAAATTGTATAGAATCAACCAATCTCAAATCATGCTTATTTCAATATAATAATTTACAATCTCAAACAATGATAATTTTTCATATTAGTTGTTCAGGTTATGATGTCATCGACAAATCACTGGTCGTTGATGTCTTTATATGTTAGATTTAAGGTATTTATCTTTTCTTTTCTTTTTCTTTTTATGCCCCATTTAATCATATTATTAACTGGATTACTTTTTTACCCTTGCACTCTTAATTCTGAGTATATTTTTTCATTTTACAACACCAAAAAATATTATTTCATTTAACTTGTTCTATTTAATCTCTTAAACAATTGTTAATAGCATGATAAGATCTTTCTAATTTAAGAAAGTAAGTAAATTATGTAAAAAAAAGCTTCAACCTAGAAAATAAGCTGAATGCGGATTAGGTTAATGCAAAAAAGAAAAAGAAAATAACACATAATATTTTGAATTTTCGACCTTTTGCAGATAATTCCTTTAATTTTGAAAATAAGTGCATGCCCGCGGGGTTTTCAATCAAAATAATATATAGTGGGAGTCATGTATCAAAAATTAAGGTTTTTCAAAATGGTTATTTCTAAACTTCAGAAGGAAAATATATAATCGGATGATAGTTGAAAGGATTAAATGTTATTTTCCCTGAAAAAAAAAATAGCAAACAAAAATTCAAAGTTAACCGATGATTAGGATTAGTGATTCAAAGTAACAGACATGGCTATCAATAGCACCTTGCATAGTTCAAAATCAAAGTCATCCTGTATAGGCCACTACAGACACAAAAATAAAAAAAGAATCCCGTGTGCTTCACTATTATCAATTTTTTAAGAGACTAACTAAAACAAATTAAAGGAAACTAATGTTTTTTTTTTTTTTTGGGTGTCGTAAAACGAAAATATATGCTCAGATTTAGGATTACAAGAAGGGCAAAGAAAAAAATTCAGTCAATAATTTAAATTAACGGGAGAGTAAAAACACAAAAAGTCAAATCCTTTAAATCTAACAGAAATATAACGATGATCACTGATTTATCCACGACATCATAATTTGAACAATTAATACGAATAATTATCATTTGTTAAAATTGAAATATGAAATAAAACATGATTTGATAATATAAAAATAATTCTAAAGGATTTTGTGATCAGACTTCTATGTCACTCGTTGAGTTCACGAATATAATCTTATAGTTTTTTACGGAATCTCCCATCAAAGATCAATCGAGCCACAAGTTACCAATTACACTGTCAATAGATAGTTAGTCAAACGCAAGATCTAACAAAATCCAATTGGACAATCCTTTTTCTGTATGTTTTTCAAAAAGGTCACCAAATGTGTACCATTTCCATCTATTATTAACTAAGGCCATATTTGTATCATATGAATGGACCAACCTCCCACACCCCTCATGTCATAAAATATTCAATATTTTAGATTGCCAATTACTTTGATTTTAATATGTCACCTTTTCATGTTTATCAAAGTTAAAAATTAAAAAATGTCACCTTTCATCAACCTGTCATGCACATAAATTTTAATCCCAAATGTGGCCGACATGGTGTCATAAGCCTTTTGTGTTTGGTTTAAGTTCATTTATTTTGTTATACGCGTCACATATAGCTAGAGGTCTAATGTGCAGCTTTTTTAAAAAAAGAGAAAGCTACCTAGTGGTTAATATACTTGAATATTCCACTTGGAGATATGCTAGTTAGCCCTTTTAACTTTTGTACGTGTTTGTTCATCAATTTCGCTTTGGCCATTGCTGAATGACTCGAAACTTTTTGTTGATTTGGTCTAAAAGTTCCATGGTTACTCAAAGTATGGAGCAATTATCGACCAGTAATCAATTCTATAAAAAATAATACAATTCCTGTTCTTGAATATTTGTACATAAATAAACTTATATTATATAAATTTATCTCGATAAACATTGCACGGAAATTTTCAATCCCTAATGATACAGATTACATATATCATGACAGGACAATGAGCTAGTACTATTATGAGATGTCAGGCACCGTCACATACATAACTCCACGATATCTGGTTCATATATTGAGACATAGGAAACATCTCATTCGCACAATTAAATGTGAGGACCATAGAGACCGACGCATGAATGGATTAGTAATATTGCGTTATCTATATGTGGATGAAGATTTCTCGTACGTAAAAAATGTTGCTATCAAGATCTGAAGTGACGATCAACTCAACGATACGTGTTAGCCAGTGAAGGATAAACTTACATGAAAGAAAGTGACTTGGCAAATTTATGCTAGTTGGTGTAGAGATTCTGATTATGGGAGTGTGAAAATGGTACGGTTTATTATGCTGACTATGACAGTGATGAAATTTAAGAAGGGTAAGTGTTAAATCAACAAAGTCCATAGTCCAGTCCAAGTAATTTATCGCAAAATCAATGAACAAGAGGATATAATTAGCAATTTATGTAAAGCATTATCATGTGTGTGCAAAAACATATCGATTCGTAATCAAAATTGTTTGTTTGTATCAGTTTTATTATTAATATTCATTTTGATGTTGCCTATTTTATTTGTCTCGGTTTACATATACTACTAGCATATTTGCATTTAGGTCCTTTCAAATTTCGATTTAGGCCGTCGTGAAGAACGGCTAAAGAAGGAGGAGAGCATGAATGTTTAGTTATGAGTTCATCGTTATCGTCGTGAGTGTGTCGTCGTTATCGTCGTGAGTTCGTCATTCTCATTTCGTCGTCGTCGTGAGTTCGTCATCGTGAGTTGGCCGTGAGCTAGTCATCGTCAATCCATCCTTGTTGTCGTCGTCATCCTTGTAAGTCCGGTTAAGATTGACGACAATGATAATATACTGACGTACTGTACGTGATTCTATGATTGAAATACGTGAGCAAGATTGACGATTTGTGGCTAGGGTATAGATGTGGTTTTGAAATTGAATTTTTTTTTAAAAACTAATATCTCGTCGTTGTCACGACGTCACTACATCGTTGTTGTTGTGGTCGTAAGTTCATTGTTATCGTCGTGAGTTTGTCGTCGTTATCGTCGTGAGTTCGTCATTATCAGTTCGTCGTCATCGTGAGTTTGTCATTGTCAGTTCGTCGTTATCGTGAGTTGGTCGTGAGCTAATCATCGTCAATCCATCTTTGTTGTCGTCATCATCCTTGTAAGTCCGACTAAGATTGAGGACAATAATGATATACTGACGTATAGTACGTGATTCTATGATTGAAGTATTTGAGCAAGATCGACGACGATTTGTGGCTAGGGTATAGATGTGGTTTTGAAATTGAATTTTTTTAAAAAAACTAATATCTTACATAATTAATGATAGATTTGTTAGAAAAATAAGTATGATGAATAAATCTTTCAACATAAAAATTATTTAAATAAATAACGATGGATTAACTATTGAAAAAAAGAGAACATATTTATGTGTCATTGATTTTTCATAGGATACCTGCTGAGAATTCTTAAAAAAAAAAAAAAAAAACCGATTATGTTACAACTAGAGATTGTATTATCGCCACAACTCATGTCTCATGGTCTTATGTTTCTTATTCAGACAAACTGCAATCTGCGTCTAGTTCTTCGTCACTTGCCGGTTGCCCATCCAATCTTCTAATCGATTGCGTGTCACAAAACAAACCTCAACACCTCCATCTTTCCACCAACTAATCCTCACTCATCTTGTACCATTTGCCTAAAATAAATAACATCTCTCGTCTTCCCACCCCCCTTCTCCGCCACTCAACCCTCGTCGTTGTCGGTTTCGATCAGGCGACAACAGTCAATCCAATGGACGCCGCCGTCCTCTTGGAGTGTGAAGCGTCGACGGTTGTGGTTGCGGAGAGATGGAGTCATCGTCAGAGTCGAAGCCGAGGGGAGAGGTGGAGGCGACGATGGCGTAGGCTCGTCGTCTTCTTCGGCTCAGCGACTTGATGTTGTCGATGAGTTCTAGGTTTCGTCGTCTTCTTCGGCTCAGCGACTTGATGTTGTCGATGAGTTCCAGGTTGTTCTCTGTTGAAATTGATGTGGTAATGAGTGTGAGGAGGAGGAGATTGGGGGATGAGGAGGAGAGAGAGAGAGTCGGGAAATGGGAAGGGGATGATTTTTGGTGTGTGTGTGTTTTTTTTAATATTTATTAAAAAATTATAATTTTTGATAATTTATGATAATTATAAATATGTAATGACAGAGAATAGTTAATTATTTATTCTTGATTAGTCATTTGTTAGTCAGATTTTGGTTATTGATTTTGTTTGTCATTTGTGATCTGTTTGATCATGGATTTGATTAGTCATTTTAATCGATCATTATTGCTTTGGTTCGACATATTAGTCGTTCGATCGTCATGTTTTGATTCATCATCCTAGTTGGTCAATTCTCATGGTTTGGTTCATTACCTTGATTGCTCATTATTTTTCGATAAGTCATTTAGGTTTAATGGATTTATGATGATTAATGTAGGAGTTTATATGAGTCAAGACCTATATTTTGTTTTTGAATAGTATCGATTTGTTAAAATATATAAAAATGTTGTTCAAACTGTATGAATGTTGAAATTTTCCAAGATAAGAAACCAATAATAAATATGAAGCGATTATTTTTGTTCATTATGGGGAGAATCCTATCAAAACTTGTGAATAGGCAAAAAATTGCAAATAGATTTTTGTTACGACATGCAATTTCACAAAATGTAGAATTTATCATTAAAGCTTGTGACGATTGAAATATATTCTCTTTGTCCCAAAAAAAAAAAAAAAAAGCACTATTTGATCAGACATCTATGAAGATAGAAGATTTGAAATTATCAAAAGTTATTTTTAAAAAAAATATCATTAAAACATTAATAATAATAAATGTTATATATTATAATCGTGGATCAATAGAAATTTTAAATTATATCGTTTATACGAATAACAAAAATCCGTAAAAATTACGTGTTCAATAATGAAAGAATAAAAAAATGTTATATTTTCTTCGTCACATAAAAATTACAATAATTTAATTTTTGACACTATTTCGTATGTTTTTTGATTAGCTTCGTTTTATCATCAGATGACATAAAAACGAAATTTTTTTAACTCAGGTTATACTACATAATTAGAATTATAAATCTTTTTTAACTCAGGTTATACTACATAATAAAAATTTTATTTGATCGTCACATGATACAGATCAAAGTTTAACTCGATACTTGTGCACAGTCTATTCGTTTCAATTTTCATGGGGACGGAGAAAATAATAATTATGGGATAAAGATAATACTTCCTCCATCTCGAATATATTACGAACAATTGATTTGACATGATAATTAAAAAGTGTGTTAACTTTATGAATTTTTTCTATTTTGTCCTTGTGAGTAATGAAGAGGAAAATATGAGTGGACGAGGAAAAAAAACATTAATGATAAAGATGATGATATAATATAAATTAATAATATTTTATATTTGTTAATATTTTAAGATAATTTTTTATAAAAATATTATAATTTATGTAAAACATCAATTTTTAATAATATATCTTAATTTATATAAAATAAAAAGAATAACATCTTACAATGACTATACTTTTACCTAATAATTTAGACTTATTTACCCTAAGGACACCACTTTTTTTTTTTGAAGGAAATAAAACATTCGCAAAGTTTTATGCAGTCTAATCTGTGTAAGAAACAGACCAAGGCCACAAAAGTCTCTCCCCATCACACTCCACTGCTGTCCGTACCCACTCCCATTGGCGGACTCCAAACCCAAACCCTCCAATCCACCTCACACTTCTGCCCCCACAAATCCGCCCCCATCACCTCAAAAACCTCATCATTTCTCTCTCCTACACCGGCCAAACCGGTTACACTTCCCCTATTCCACCGGCCACAGCCGGTCACACTACCACCACCCAGTCCAGTTATCGCTTTGCACCCTCACTTCCCCACATTATTATTATTCTAATCCAATTTCTCTCATTTCAACGCCATTTCATCTTCATTTCATCCGCATTTCCATTTTCATCTCTCCCTCTCTCTCTCTCTTTCTCTCTCAAAAAGCTTTTTTTCTTCGACTGGTGTTTCTCTCTCTTTGGTTCTGTCTCCTCTGTCCCTCGACTTCATCGAAGATTCTAGTTGCCGGAGACCGACCGATGTCGACGATGATGACGACGTCGGCAGTTGAAGCTCGCTAGTTTCTACTGATTTCTGTTCTGTGTTGTGGAGATTTTTCTTGGTGTTGTGGGGTGGTGGTGGTGATTTGAGGTTTCGATTGGCTGCGATCGGTTTCATTTACGGTGAGTTTGTGTTCATTTTACTCGATTCGAGGGTTCGATTGCAGTCAGGGGGTGGAGGGAGGCATGGAGATGTTGTCGATCGAGTTTGATTATTATTATTATTATGTTTAGGTTTAGGGTGATTTTATGACTAGGATTGGTGTATGAGGCAAAAAGAGTGATGAACTTCTTGTCTGAGTCTGATTACTCTGTGTGGATTCTTTGTATGTGGTTTGGGATTTGTGTTCGATTGACTAGGTCTTTGACTCTGGTCTCTATACTACTCGAAGATTTTCTGTATTTTTTTTCTTAATTTCCGTTTTTTGTTGAGATGGTCTGATTCGTGAGAAAAGAGGGGAGAAATTTGTAATTGATTGGATGAAGCAACACTTGAGTGGAGGAATCGATATTTTCCCTATATTCTCGAGCAATCTTCAAAAAGAAAAAAAAAGTGAAAAAGTTATTAAATACGAATAGTATTGGATGACCTTTTAGGATTTTTTTTTTTACAATTTCATATGTAATTTGTTGATGGGGGAAGTTCTCGTGGTTCTGCATATTGATTTGGTGGATAAAGTTGATGATTTTGTTTTTTAGAAGCATAGATTTTTGTGGATTAGTGGATTGTTATTTTGAGGTTTTGGCTTTTTTCTCAGTCCGAGTTTTTGGGTATATCACTTATTCTAGACTTTTTTCTAGTCACGAAACATTCATACAAGTTTTCTCCTATCCAATTACTAGTCTAAGAGTCATGACAGTAATACATGTTTCTCATTATCCTTTTGGTTAGGAATAAAGCACTAGAATTGAGTTTTCAGCTTCTAGAGGTCGAGCTCAACCTATAATTTCAACATTTCTAAGTTCTAACAGATATGTCTTGGTCGGGAGTTTTTAGTATTGGGTAAATTTGAGTTGAGTTGGGTAATTCACTTGTGAGTTCAGTCACGGAAGGACTAACAAGGGGCAAACCTCACCCCAACTTAGTGGAATCGAGCTCCTTGCCAATCTTTGTTATAGGCCGTTGTTGAAAGTGAAGGATTTTAGTTTGCATCTGAAAACAATCCTAATCCTTGGAACAGAGGGAACATGCAAACTGTCTCTTTTTATGGTGATTGATCAGTTTTTCGATGTATGTGTTGATATCGGTTGCAGAGTGCCTTCTTTTATGTAAGTATTGTTTATGAATTAGACATACTTTGATTTTGCAGGTTTGTGGTTTCCCGGCTGTGCTTGAAGCATCTGTTGTAGTTAATAGTTATAAGTGACGGACTTTGTTCTGCCTTTTTTCAATCAATCTTTGATTGATAGTGATTCTAGCAGGTGGCAACAGCTCAAAAGGCATGACTCACCTAACTGCTGAGGACTCGTCTGGTGTGCTTGAACTTGCCGCCAACAATGATGTTGAAGGCTTAAAGCGGGTATTGGAGGGTGATGTGTCGAAAATAAACGAGGTTGGTTTGTGGTATGGACGGAAAAAGGGATCAAGGCAAATGGTTTTGCAGCATAGGACTCCGTTAATGGTTGCTGCTACTTATGGAAGTTTGGATGTCTTGAAGTTTATTGTCACGGAGTATGGTGGTGATGTTAATATTTCTTGTGTCCCCGACAAATCCACTGCTCTTCATTGTGCATCTTATGGTGGGTCGGTGAATGCTGTTGAGGTGGTTAAGTTTCTCCTGGAATCTGGTGCTGATCTGAATGCCGTTGATGTGAGTGGCTTGCGTCCTTTTGATCTTATAGTAGTTCCCCCGAATCTCACTAGCATGAGGGCGTCTTTGGAGGAACTTCTAATGGGTAGTGATCCAAATGGTTCTGTTGTGGAGCCAAGGTTACAGATATCTGTGGCGAGATCTGGCAGCAGCTCACCACCTATCTCTTCATCTCCTGCAAATGGGTACCCATCTTCTCCACTCGAGCATATATCATCACCTTTGATCTTGAAACCAAGTGATCATCCTGCAAATCCATCTTCTGAGAAGAAGGAATACCCTATTGATCCATCATTCCCTGACATAAAGAATAGCATCTATGCTACGGATGAGTTCCGCATGTTCTCGTTTAAGATTCGTCCTTGTTCACGAGCCTATTCTCATGATTGGACTGAGTGCCCTTTTGTGCATCCTGGAGAAAATGCACGTCGAAGAGACCCAAGGAAGTATCATTACAGCTGTGTGCCATGCCCTGACTTCAGGAAATCCGCTTGTAGGAGAGGAGATATGTGTGAATATGCTCATGGTGTTTTTGAGTGTTGGCTCCATCCTGCTCAATACCGCACCAGGCTATGTAAGGATGGGTTGGCCTGTGATAGGCGAGTTTGTTTTTTCGCTCACACACCTGAAGAGCTGCGGCCTCTGTATCTCTCTACCGGTTCAGCAGTGCCTTCTCCACACGCAACTGCCTCCGGAGTGAGTGTCATGGACATGGCAGCTGCTTTAAATCTTTTGCCTGGTTCACCTTCTTCGCCCTCAGTGATGTGCCCTTCCCCATTTTCAATGCAGCAGATGTCCCCTCCTATGAATGGGATCGGTCACTCGAATGGTGCTTGGCCTCAACCAAACGTTCCAGCTCTTCACCTTCCTGGAAGCAACCTTCAGTCTAGCCGCCTGAGGTCCTCACTCAATGCCAGAGACATCTCTCCCGAGGACTTTGGTGTGCTTGCTGATTTTGATCACCAACAGCATGTCTTGGACGATATTAATGGTTTCTCTCAGCCACGGCCGAATCTTCACTCGCTAGGTCATTCTGGTCGGTCCAAGACCCTAGTGCCCTCTAACCTTGGTGATCTGTTTTCCTCAGAGATATCTTCTCCCCCCTGGTTTGCTGAACAGTCGGGTGCTGTTTTTTCTCCAACACACAAGTCTGCTGTTCTCAATCAATTCCAACAACAGCAGAGCATGCTATCGCCAATTACCACAAATGTTTTCTCCCCCAGAGGTGCTGATCATACATTGCTGCAGTCTGCGCTATCTTCTGTTTCCTCTTCTGGAAGGATGTCTCCTAGAGGTGCTGATCCCATCTCGCCAATGAGCTCAAGGATGACTGCACTTGCCATGCGTGAGAAGCAGCAGCAGTTTCGATGTCTCAGTGCTCGGGACCTTGGCTCTAGGGTTGCTTCATCCATGATTGGCTCCCCGGCCAGCTCTTGGTCGAACTGGGATTCCCCAAATGGGAAACTGGACTACTCTTTTGACAATGAATGTGGGATGGGTCGGCATCGTAGGTCATCGTCATTTGAGCTTCTGAACAATGGAGAGGAACCTGATCTGTCATGGGTCCAATCCTTGGTCAAGGAATCGCCTCCCGAGATGATGAGGGAGAAGCTCGCCACACCAGGGGGGGCTGGAGCAGCATCTGCTAATGATGTTTTTCACACTAATTCTCCGCATGATTCTCTCGATCCTTCTGCTTTAGGTGCTTTTCTTGAACAGATGCACCTCAATCGCCACACGCCTCGGTAAGGTGAATCCTTCCCTTTTTACTGATTCTCTACTGAGGCATGAAATTCGATTCAGTTCATGAAGCATTGAACTAATTGCACTAAGATGAGCCAATCCTGGATTATTCTTTTGATTATTGTCGGACTTTATTCTTGTATTTTGCTGAAGAGGTCGAAGAAGCCTCTCGCATGTAGTAAGGGAACCCGATTTCGTTCATTGTTGTTTCGGTTCGAGTGATTGCTGATCCTTAATTCTTTCTTATATATTGACTGACTCGTGGTGCTCGGGACACAATAGGGAAATGAACTGTGCTGTTCGGTTTCTCCATTTGAGAGCTATTTTTCAGCTGAACCAGGAATTGTAGGAAAGCAAGCCCAATTTTTCAATGTTGTAAAACTGCATCAATCCTTGATTCTTCTATGTATTTTCCATTTATTTGTGACTTTCTGCTGCACCATGTTTTTTCATGATTGTGCAATGCCTTGATTTGTTTGAGATATCATGATGCTTTACGAGTAGAGTGCCCACCAGCAGATCTGGGGGCACCTTGTATTGAGTTGTTTGATGTCACAGGGTAAGCTTTGTTCAAATGGTCCTTTAGTTGACTCTAGTCCATGCCCATCGTGTTTCTCATGGAGGAGATATGGTTTGTAGTCGAAGATGGTCCATGGCTGGATTCCGATGCTGTACATGATAGTCACGCACTAGCGGCTTTTCGCAATAAGTTGGTGATTGTGGTACTCTATTGAGTTTGCGAACTTATATCCACTGTGGATGTGTCGCAACTTCCTAGTTCGCCTGCTTCTTGTTCGCAGGTTTTGGGTTGTGGTTGTTGGGATTGAGCGTCCAGGTTTCGTCCTTGGTTATTGAGGATCAAGTTCTTACAAACAGATACTACTTATTGTTGGGTATGTCTAATGGATGTTCGTAAAATTATATTTGTTAGTCTTTTGGCGATAATGGTGAGTGCAGGAGGATGAAATCGAAGCCTTTTGGTCTCCTGATTCTTTCCGTATCAGCAACGTGCAAAAAACTATATAACACGACTGGATAGTAAGTCTTGTTCTCGCTTAAATGTTAAGCAAAGGAGTCTGATGCTCAGGCTAGACACGGCCTGTAATAATAAGACATGGCAGTTTTTGAAAAATGCCCTATTCCGATAACTATAGGTTCGAATACTAAGTACTCTTTACACAATGCTAATACTATTATGCGGGTAACATGATATCCCTATTAACTTATTTTGAATAACATGATTGCCCTATCACTTATTTTTGGATAACATGATAGCACTACTATTCAGTTCCACATTCCCTTGGAGGAGTATACAGATGCATATGCCACCTCAGTTCCCACCAACGCCACGCATTAAAGCTAATGCATGTAAAATTTGGTTACTTACAGTATCAGCAAATTGAAGGGAAAAAATATTCTTTCCATCTCAAAATATAGACCATCGATTCATCTGGCACGCGAATTTATATATGTATTGAATTTTTATATTATTTAATGAGAAAAGAATATTTTTTTAATGATAATAGGATAACTGTAACAGATGATGATTATTTTGATATTCTTTATGTAAAAAAGGTTAATAAATGTGAAAAAGAAAATGGATTAGATTGGCAAAACAAGTGTTGAACATTGATAATAGGCCGGAGTTGTGGCTTATATTAAGTTGTGAAGTTAACCAATTTTTTGGGTCTATTATAATTTATCCATTCTTTATTACATATTTAATATTCTTTTTGTTCCATATTAATTGAAATGTTTTTTTTTTGTCCTCCCAAAATAAATGAAACTTTTCTTTTTTGATAACCTTTTAACATAAAAAAAAAATCAAATCAATCTCATCTGTTACACTACACCCACAAACTTTTCTCACAATTATTACAGTATACTCTGTTATTACTACAAAAAATATTATTTCTTTATTAAATTATACAAAAATTCAACACAATTAAAAATCTATGTACCGGATCAATGGGTTGTCTATATCATGGGATGGATCAAGTGAGTACACAATTGGTCTTAATTCTAAAACATGACCAACAAGATTAAAATGTAATCACTCCGTCCCAAATTAGATACAATCATTTGACCAGACATAAGATTTTATGTATGTGTTGAATTTTTGTGAAATTTAATGAATAATGAGTATTTTTATAATGATAATAAGATTTAGTGTAACAGTTAAGAGAGAATATAGTATGAATTATTGTAGCAAAAAATGCTTTATTTTATATTTTTGGATTAACAGTTTACTAAAAAAAATATTACTAAGTATTTTGAATCGAGTGCGAGGGAGAGCTCCATTCTACGGATCTCGTTTGTTTCGCACAATCGATAATGATCGATTCGATCCGATTTGATTGGAATCGATTCGATTCGTGTAGAGAGTTTCATCCGGTAAGAACCCTAGAAATTTCATCAGTTATCCGATTGAGCCACCACGGGAGAAGAGTTCGGAAAATAGTCACGTAATGCTGTCATTAGTGTTCAAAGTGACATTAGATGGTAAACAACTTTAATTTCGATTGGATTATATAGATAGTTTATGGATTATCGTAACATTGATCTCCAATATTGTACGGATGCATTGATAATTAACTATATCGGTTGTTTGAGTTTCAAGCCCACTCGTCCTAAAAACTTAGCATCGCACCTTGATATCAACAAAATCATGGCCAGCATTTAACATCCATGCAGTCGACGATTCTCGAATCAGTCACCCTAAATTACTGTTTAGGAGTATTAATTTTAAGCCTACATAATCTCTAGATTAGATGCCGTAATATTTGTGGTAACTCTGTAACTCTATCAGCATAAGATTGTGTTGTAATAAGTTAATAACTAAACTCATATACATATTCAGTTTATTGTATCTCTATCCACGAACATACACCCTGGGCCATTTTTACAGCTTGTGTTTTTCCTTTCAACTTGATTTGCACATTGATTATGTGATATAGCTAGCAAGCAAGATAAGAGGTATTCTTCATATTCAATAGCCTACAGTAAAACTAATACTATATATTTTATTTAGTTTCGTTTTATAAATGAAAATTTTTCAACCCATATTACACTACATAACAAGAACTATTATTACCATTTTATGAAAAAAATAAAATTTGATCATCCCGCGATGCATGTCAAAATTCGCCTCGACTTATATGTAAAGTCAATTCGTTATAATTTTCATGGGACGGAAAAAGCAATAGACTTGACGAATGTGAGTCTTGACGAATATTCCCTCTATCCCATAAAAATTATAACGAATTAATCGGACATCATAATTTATGTGTGCATTGAATTAATAAGGATAATTTTGACCTTGTGACTATGTGAAATAAATGACTGAGAAAAAAAAGAAACGATGATGGATGATTGATGTGTTATCAAATAAGGATATTTTAATATTATTATTTTGATTGAAAAAAATTATTAAATATGAAAATGTTTCAATTTAAATAAAATAATAAAAAAATATTATAATTTGAATGATACAGTGACTTATATTGTTGGGCCATCCAATCTCAGAACCCTTCCTACCTAGCTATCACCCCTGCAATAGATTTAAGGTAGTGTGGATTGAAGAAATTAAGAGGAAGGGAAAGATGGAAGCCAGACCCATGACATATTAAGGATAAAACCACGTTAGATACCTATTGGTTGGCCATACCTGAACCAACTCCTTCCGTCACTGCTGGCAACCCGAGCATTGAACCATCTAAATTGTTCTCGACTGCCCCCCGGTACATCTCCATCGACAAGTCGAGTCTACTATTGTGTTAACAACTCGCTACCTAATCTAAAAGGGTGCTATTCATATGCACACAGGTAAAGGTGTCGATTCTAAGGTTGGACACTCCTCGGTTCCCTCGTCGTTACTGAGGAAATCCTTGTAAATTTTTTTTCCTCTACTTATTGATATGCTATCATTAATTCAAAAACCTCTTTCTATGGGTAGAAAAACCAACCTTGGAAGCCATCTCAAGTTCAAGCGAAAGAGTTACGGTTGATGTAAACTCCATCTTGTTGGCGGTTTCTTTCCCGGGAAGGTTTCAGGTCCTCAACTTTCTTTGTTATTCTGACTTAGGAGTGTCTAATATTAGAACTCAATAATCAAGATTAAAACGTAACATATGGCGGTATGGCATTGTTGACTGTAAGCTATGGGGACATTTTGAAGGTGACTACAAGTTACCAAAGGTTTCTGATGCACAAAAGAAAAATAAGCTAACTTGATTATTGGCAATGTTGAGGCTGCACATTTTATCGGTATGACGAGAAAAGTTACAAATAACAAGTTTACGCAGGTTACTCATAAAGAAATTACAAACTTGAAATTATCTTCAGGTAAATTCCTAACTCCAAAAAATGTTAGAGTAGTTCCTGATACTAAAAAGACTTGAATTTCTGTTAACTTATTATGCAATCATGGCATGTTTATTTCCTTTCAAGGTGATCGGGTAACATTAACTGTTAACTCACACTATTTTGATTGTACTTATTTGGTTGATGGTATGTATAGGTTGATTTTGGAATCTGGAACAGTTAACCAAATAGTTTCAAATTTAATTGATCCTAAATTATTTTATTGTAGATTGGGACCTTTGAACTATAGAAAATTGGTTAGACTTTCTAAAAATCATATTATATCATTAGACACATCTATCATATTCAACAAATGTGAGATTTCTGCTCAAATTAAGATGACAAGGAGATCTTTTGTCCTGTATCCAGGAGTACACAACTCCTTGAGTTGATACATTCTGACATTGTGATTTCAAGAATTACGCTACAAGTGATAATATTTATAGATGATTTTCTAAGATATTATCATATTTATTTGTTGAAATCTAAGTATGAACCTTTTGAAAAGTTCAAAATATTTTAAGGAAAAAGTTGAAAATCAACTAAACCTTAAAATTAAAAGATTTACAACTAATAGAGGGGGAGAGTATAGGTCAACAGAATTTAAAGAATTGTGTGCCTCTAATGGAATAGTTCTTGAAACTACGGCTCTCTACTCACCTCAATCAAACGGTGTAGCCGAGCATAAAAGCACGACATTAACTAGGAAATATTGAATTTCTTGTTATTGACTACTGACATGCCTTCTTGTTATTGGGGATGTAGTTCTGACTGCTAATTACATTTTAAATAGGATACTATACTCAAAATTGGAGTATATTCCTTATGAGATTTGGTATAAACATCCATGTAAATATGACACTCTTAAGATATGGGACTGTATAGCCTATGTGAGGATTCTAAACCTAAAAAACGTAAGGTGGGAAGTATGACTCACACTTATGTGTACCTAGGAAACGCAGAAGATAGTGCTACAGTCGATTTTTAGATCTATCAACTAATGAGGTGATAGAATCTAAATATGTTGTTTTCTTTGAGAATAAATTCCTTAAAGATCTTGGTCATAAATTACCTGGTTTGACAAAAATGTTTATTGAGTCGCTTACGGAATCTGAACCTACTGTTTTTGATGATCTCACAACAATCTGACATTGTGTCGTTAAGCCTATTTTGACAAGAGTTTCAAAAAGATTTGGTGAGGATTTTGAGACATATCATGTGGATTTCGATCCATCAACTTTTAAGGAAGATATGAGGTCAAGGGACTCTTTGTTATGGACAGAAGTCATTAATGATGAAATAAATTCTCTGCTGAAAAATCAAACATGGAATTTACTCGATTTGCTTATATGGGTTAAGACTATTGGGTGTAAATGGATTTTGAAGAAGAAACTTAATCCAGATGGGTCAATAGCCAAGTATAAAGCACATCTTATAGGTAAAGGCTATACTCAAGTAAGTGGGGTGACTACTTTGATGTATATTCACATGTATGTCATCTACCAACAATAAGAATTTTACTTTCTTTATCATCTATTGAGGGCTTTGTAGTTCATCAAATAAATGTGAAAATAGCTTTCCTTAATGGAGAGTTGACTGAGGAAATTTATATGAACCAACCTGAAGGGTTTGTCATGAAGGGTTGTAAAAAAAAGGGTTTGTAAATTGAACAAATCTTTATATAGTCTTAAACAAACACCTAAAATGTGGCATCAAAAGTTTGACAAAATGATAAAATCTCTTGGTTTTCAGAGAAATAATTTGGATAAATGCCTATATTATCGTCTTATGTCAAACTCATAATTATTTGCTTATATATAAATAACATGCTAATTCTTGGCTATGATCTTTCTATAGTGAAAAACGTGAAATAATCTTTTGTGAAAGAATTTGTCATGAAAGATATGGGTATTGTTGGCACTATACTTGACATGAAAGTAGGTTTTGAACGACAAGGATGATCACTCTTAGTCAGTCTCATTATATTGAGAAACTACTTTCTGAATGGGATAGAGTGAGTGCAAGCTGTTAAGACACTTTATGATTATAACAAACGGATAAAACCGAATGAGGATTCTGCAACTTGATTGATAGTCTCATGTATGCTATGAGTTGCATTGAACATGACATAGCTGGAGTACTTACGCATATGCTTTGTGGTATGCGAGCCATCCTTAGGTTTTGGAAGGATATTCTGATGCTACTTGGAACTCAAAATTGGGGGACAACAAATCTACTACAGGTTATGTGTTTAACTTTGGTGGAGCTACTGTAGTATGGAACTAAAAAGGATAGACATGTATAGCGTTGTCGTCTATGAAGTCAGAACCCTATTCTTTAACTTCTGCGGCTGATGAAGTATAATGAATATGTGACTTAATTTTAGATCTTCATTACAAAAGTTTAAGATAAACTCGGTTGCAATATTCTGTGATAATCAAGCTGTTATAATAATAGTCAATAACTCACTCTTTAATGGAAAGAGGAGGCATATTAGACTTAAATAAACGATGCTTAATTATTTGATTGAACATGGAATTATCACTTTGACTTACGTGAAGTCGAAGGAAAACATGGCAGAATTTCTTACTAAAAGTTTGCCCAAAAATCGAACATTCAAAACTGTGGGGGAGATGAGATTAAAAACTCTATAGAATGGTCTTAATCATTTCTTGTCATTTTGAATAAGGTCGAATCTGGAGAAGAACTTTGAAAATCTAATCGAATAGGCGTTCAGGGCAATTCGAATATTCTAATAACTTAATGCGACGTGTTGAGTGTGAGAAATTATTGTGTCATTCCAAATTTTATGATGTGAAAAATCTATGGATAAAAAATTAGTATTAATTTTTTCTAAATATGGATATAAGAGTTGTCTTGATATGTTTCGATGACGTTACAGTCGACTTTATATCATTCCATATTTGATGATATGACTGATATGGTTTGAAGTGTCATTCCAAAATTTGATAATACAACAAACTTATATTTATAGACATGTTGACTATAGCCTTCCAAATGAAAACATGGAACGGTTCTTTTGAAGAAACTGTTAGTTCCTCTTGTAAAATTAGATCATAATGTCTATTGGTGTTCATTTTCATCTTTGTGAAATTGTGGTAGTTCTTGTAGTAGAACTAGATATTTTTTTGCACTATGGTACATTATCTTGGATACATATTTACTTATGATATTTATGTTTTGGTTATCTATAGTGGATGACATGAAAAAGAAAGAGTTTGAGAAGCTTAATCTGGATCTTGATGATGATAATTTGCTCGACAAGTAAAGTTGTCACGCTATGGAGGAGCTTTCATTTTAGTTTGCTCTTATTTGGACATTCTTGATAGTTGTTCGAGTTTAGAAGTTTTAATTTCTAATTGAATGACTATTGCTTGAAGTTTATTTTCCTCGTCGATTCAGGTGTTTTGGACCATGTTTGTTTTGACAATATTAATGATTCATTATTCAATTTTGGACATTGTAATTGGTGTTGTAATATTAATAACATAGGAGAAGATAGATGAGATATATTGTTATTTATAACAGATAATATCTTTATTTGTATGTTCAAATATTAGTTGTACAATCGTCTACGTTAAAAGCATAGTATTTCCTATATATATTAGCCTGGAGGCAGCATCCTGATATTTCAAATTAGATATCTTGGTTGTTTTACTTTAAACCTAATCAAGGAACAACCAAATATTTTACAAAGATGTATCTTGAGATGAAATCTCGCTAATTAAGAGATTCATCACCATCAATTTGATCCAAATCTCAAAACATATCTTCACTCATCTTATAATCTCAACCGTTGATTTTAATGTTAAATACACAAACCTAAAGGAGGGTGTGTCATGATATATTGACCTTTTTTTCATATATAATCCTGTCATGCTAAATTAAAGAGGTAAGAATGGAAGAGTATAAATTCAGCTTCTCTTCACTAGTTAAGCTCTTCAAAGCTGGGGGACTTTGTTTCCTCTTCTCTCCTTCGCTTGCAGGTTCTGAGCAAGCCTGCATTGGCTTTTAAAGCAGAAATAATCCAGCAGCGCGCATGGGGAAAAAGTGCAGCGACTTATTAGAAAAATAAAAATGGACAACAAAAGACCAGATACGAAGCTAGCATAAAGAGGCTAAAGCAAACTAAAAGTGCCCAAAGAAAGCGTTAAGGTTAAATTCTAGTTAGAAAGTTAAGCAATCTGCAATTGGTATTAAGAATATATATATATAACTCGAGTCACTCTATATATTTATTGGGGAATTGATAATAACAAGACTTAAAATGATTCAACCCAGACATATTGTGAGATAATGATTTTTTTTGTCCAACCAAATGTTATGAGTGTTGTAGTACCTTTAGAATGTCATTTTCCTATTTTGTTTACAAAATGATTCTATGTGAGAATCCCTCATTTGTTCATAAAGTTTTCAGCTTGTTGAGATTAAAAACCACCTATGGAATTGAGCATTTCCTTGAGTAAGTTCGTCATTAATTTGAATTCTACGTGTTGGTTTTTGGATTACGCTGAAGACAACGTATACTTAGATGTGTTATATATCAAGATGTGACATAGAATATACATAATTGAAAAAATATGGCATAGAATTATCGACTGTACAAGTTTAATTGCCGACTTTTTCTAGTTTTGTTTAGGTTGCACCTTATATGGAATAGTACTTGGGCTTCAATCGCAAAGGTACGTACTCGTTTCTTTGTGAAAGTTCGAGCGATGAGTGTCATTGACGGGTATAAACTACTTCAGGATTTCATTGAATAGCAAAAAGCTTGAATAAACATCACTAGTGATTTTTGTTAGGAGCATATCAAAGGTGGAATCCCACCTTGCATCAACATATCTGATTTTACCAATGATATAAGCACCATATACTATCATCAAAGAGATATACGAGTTATCCATTATATGCATCAACAGTTCAACTGTACATCTTGATACGAAACATATTCGTTTTTGTTAATAACACTAAGTGCTTCATGTTTTAAGATCACGTAATAGGCATTTATGATACGGAAGAAAAAGATTGATGCGGCATTAGTCAACAATTAACTACAATGACCTTCATTTTAACCATTGGATCAACTATATTTGAAATAATCTTAATTATTTTTTATTTAATTCAACAGTTAAAAAAAAAGATCGTGGTAGCTACTTTATCAACTCTGCATTAGTTTCTTTTTTTCCGAGATTCTTATTTCATCTTAAGACGTGATACATATATATGTATACAGGCATAATCTATAGATATGTGAAAATTCTGTACCGAACTTCTTCCTATGAATCAAAATAGGCTTCGATATTTGTCACCTTTTTGTGAGATAGATCTGCAATGGTGCGTGTGAAGTTGATCGTTGCATGTACTAGTTACGTAACAACAGAGAGTGCACTTCTTATCTCATCTTCCCTGACTATATGGGCTGATGGGCCGCGTTGGATTTCAACTACACCAGTAGTTAATGAGAGGTCCGGGCCCACGAGTTGTCAATATTCTTTTTAAACATTTTCATTCAGACACAACCAATAAAGAGAAGGAAAGTGTAAAACTCCTACGAAAATAATGTATTTGGTATAGAACAATGTTTTTATTGATTAAATGGATTTGTGAATATATTCAATTTGATTTCGTCGTATGAAAAATATCGGATTTATCAAAATAATTAAATTATTTTAGAAAGAATAGGAAGATAAAAAGAGATTTTTTTCTTTAAAAAATATGTATATAACACCATACAAATGAGCTCTATTTATAAAATTTTAGATGATTAATCAACACCTCATCTAATTAAGATGATTAGATTTAATTAATAGATAATTACATAAGTCTTTTTAATAACCTCAAAAATAGATGAGATCTAAAAAAATATCTAAACTTATTTATAAATATATTATTTTTTAAAAATAAGTATATTTGAATAATTTATAATACTTCTCTTGATTATTTATCACATATTAAAATTATTTTATTAAAATTTTATCAAAAAAAATCTAGTGGATAAAAATCTTGACGAAAAAAAAAAAAAAAATTTCCCTCAAATAAACCTCCCTCAAACATTAATTTGTGCCGAAATGTTCTTCGTTGCAAAAGGCCCTGCTGGTATGATTCGAGTTTGGAGATTTTGGGGGGATTTATTTGGTGATCTGAGATGGGTTTTTGATAGGATTTGTTGGGTTGGGGTTGATTTGAGATGGGTTATGCTCAATTTTGGATTTCGGATCCTGGGAGTTGAATAAAATATGGGTCTTGTAAGTTGAGTTGTGATTGATGTTCAAGAATTAAGTTTTTATTTATGATTTTGCGAATTCGAATTCGAGTTATTGCGCCAGGTGAGGTCGGATTGGGAATGGAATTGTTATACGTATATCGCCATTAGTCATGACCTAAGGAAACTCTTGCAAAACTAACGCGATACCTGGTAGAGCAGAATGGCCATATCTATTTAATGGAGAAAGATTTGTTGAAGCTATCTGGCTCAAGTTCTGATATATCGAAACACAATTTATTCCGATATAATGACATGCTTTGATGAATGTTATGCATTGAGTAGCTTTCGGTATTTGTGCCGATAATTTAGCTTTTGGTATTTGTGTAATTGTTCTTGGAAGGAGTGGTGGATTGAGCTTACTTGGCTTGTTTTGCTTGAGAAATGTGCAGTGCCTCATTGCCGTATTGTTACATTTTTCTGAATGATGTGAAGATATACTTTGACATCTCATTTGATGTTTTCCTGTCATTACTGGGTCAGGCTCTAGAATGGAGATTACAGAAAATGCAGGAGACAGATGAAAAGGACGTTGAAAATTATTCCGAGGTAATAGCTCTCTGTGGAGAAATCCACAATGTTCAATTAGAAATCCACAATTTTCTGTGGAGACAGAAAATGTTTGAGATAGGACGGTGTCATGTTGAGTTTATACTATGAGATGATTACATCATCTGCCTGGCCAAACGCATACAGTTCTGCAACATAGATCCAAGATGAAGGCTTTAGTCGTCGAGATGTCCTAAGTCAAGAAGACGATCGTAGTTCAGTACTTGCTCTGTGCCAGGGTCATTGAAGATTGTAAGCTCAACTGTATACCCTAGTCTATCTGCAACAGAGGGGCAATAAACACAGTTTGGCCAGAATGTTATGTAATCGCCTATCGGATGCATTCAATGGCAGCAAGAAGTGTGATGCCTTGATTTCTGCAGATGAAACCGGGCTTTGCCATTGCCATGGGTCGGTTCTTGCTGTACTTGGACTACCGTGCATGTAGTTTTGACTTCAAAAGATTGGATGTGCCATTGCCATGGAGCCCTTTTGGTATAGTGACCTCGAAAGATTCATGTGAGAACTTGCGACAACTCTGGTTTCTGTAAAAATCGAAGCTGTACAACTCTTACGCGGTAGAAGTGGATGTTTTAGAGGTATCATGCAAACCTTGACAAATTAGCATGCGTACAACGGAGCTATCATCAAATGTTCGACTCTGCTAGCTCCCACTTCCGATAGTCAACCAGAAAGCATGCATTGCGGGGTTTTATGAAGGTGAACTTGAAAGTAGACCGTTCCCATAAACCATAAAAAAACATAGTCCTTTTATTTCACGAAAAATATAATATTTTTTTAGATTATTTTATAATAAATATAATATTTTTTATATGAAAATCCTTTAACAAAAAAAACATAACTTGAATTTCAACTTCTCGTATTTTTTTATTCACACCTTATTTCTGTTCAGCATTTTTCCTGCTTTTTTTGTTGCACAACGTCACTTCTGTTTTTTTATAGTAATGGAAAGAAGAACTTTCCTCCGTTATAGTACATTCACTTATTTCTATCATAATTGTTATAAAAAACATCATTATCAATCCAAATTTAAAATACACATTGTTTTGTATGGAGAGGAGTTAGTAATAAATATGGTTTTGTGAACACTTCTTGATTTGTCAAAGCTGCAATTGGTTCCTGTCTCGAACCACATGCCTTTGTATGTCTTTTGCCTCTTGATTCAGTTCTGAGTTTGGCATGTTTTATGATAACCTTTAAGATTAAGGTGTTTTGTCTCTTAGCTTCGATTTCATGTCGCAGATCACCTGGAAGCCGTTCATATGCATTCCACATGTGACTGATACTAGAATGACCTAATATTTCAACATACTAGATATGCCCCCATCAACCCACACATCCAAATCTCTCTTCAATCGTATCACCTTGTGTA
This sequence comes from Drosera capensis, assembly GCA_001925005.1. Taxonomy (NCBI): domain Eukaryota; kingdom Viridiplantae; phylum Streptophyta; class Magnoliopsida; order Caryophyllales; family Droseraceae; genus Drosera; species Drosera capensis. The sequence goes on from LIEC01006414.1 coordinate 27,335, forward strand.
TAGTCAGTCTGTCAACAATTTTGAGCCATCCCTGTGAATAGTCATGACTGAACAAGTCACCCAAAAGAAATCATATATTCACCGAGGTCTCGGATTCTACTGCTGAATGGAGTATAACGTTCAGATACAAGCATGTGCCACCTAAAGATATACCATCAAGATAAAATGATTAATCCATACGACCACATTGTCTCAAGAGGATAGCAAAAGGCCTTCGTGAGATCCCCGCAAAGGGAAAACGGGAAAATCACACATCATAGCCTACAAAAAACACTTCCAACTTCGGCGAGAAGTACATTATCATACCAATTAGACAACTGATTTGCTACTACAAAGCCATACCTTGAAATGGGACAAATCACAAATGTACATTCGCATTGATTCTGTCATTACGTTTTGTTCATTAAACACAAAAAAGGGGAGATCCCATACATAATTCAAAGCGAAGAGTCAGGCTGCTTTCACCCCAAATTTGAAGAAATTGTTCTTATTTTATGTCAGCGTCCAGTTCAATGGGAAGAGATGGGAAACAGTTTGAGCCAACACACCGAACTGTCAAGAGAAAGAAAAACTGGAGCACCTCCTATAATAGACAGAAGAAGCCTGCATGCAAAAGAAGACTCGAAGGAAAATCCAATTAAAGAATTTCGAGGTTGACGGGCTCCCGCAGGAACCTCTCCATTTGTTTCGCCCTAGTTCTGATGGACATGTCGAAGACCTTTCTCTCGAACTCCACAACAAGACCACCAAGGATACTGGGATCAACCTGGGAAAAAAAGACACAGCAGCAAACTATGTCAGTAAATGCAACAGCAAGGGCATAGATTTTATCATCGAAGGCACGAAAGTTCGCCGGTAAAACGACATCAACAACTGAATCATGAAGGCAGAAAAAGAAGAATACCTTCTGTTCCAGCTTAACCTTTTTCCCTTGCCCAATTATCTCCTGTAGTGTTTCCTTCAGTTCTTTTTCTTCCTCCGCAGGAAGGGGCTGGGACAAAAGAGCAATTGTTGAATATCAACTAACAGACTTAAACAGAAAAATGCATCTGTAAACCCTATAGTTGAGCGCCATGAAAAATCATGGCAGACATATATACAACAATGAACATTAAGCAACAGAACTTACAATAACAGTAGTAATGATAGCTTGCACTTCACCCTTATGAGCCATTGCCAACTCTGTGAATCTCTTTGCAATTGTGTCAATGTGCCTTAGCCTTGCATTCTCAGCCAAAACAACTACAACAAGAGAACAAGTATATCAACCTCAACCAAAACAGAAACCCAAGAATAAAGTTTTATGGTGACTTGCATGATATGGCTAGAAAAAAGACAAGCAGTAAATTGATCAAGTTGACAAAGAATTCATTATGTGAATGAACACCGGAATCTGAAGAAAATGACCATACCCAAAAAGTTCTTTGTAACATCAGAGAATTTAGCATGGGCACATAAGTCATTTATAGCCTTCACTCTTACATCCGAAGGAACTGACAAGTCCTTCGTGAACTGTGAAAAAGTAGGGGAGTTCTTTATGGCTTCAACAAGGGTGTAAAGCTCAAACTCGACCTTATCCAATGCATTAGCCTTCACAGTGGCAAGGTATAGAGCAGAAGCATAATTGCCCGAGCCCCCAAACAAAGCAACAGGCACCTGAACCACAATCAGTAGAAGGCGCAACTAAGTATGAGACATGCATCATGGCCATCATAACACAGATAGCAGGCTTTTGAACATCGACCAACAATTCCCAATGCTTCCATACCTGCTCAAGTTTTACAGCGATACTATATTATTCAACAAGGCTGTGGCCGTTTACTTCACCTATTTGTCTGGAGCTAACAACAAACAGTTCCCTTTTTTACTAGGAAATGTAGATGTCACCATCAATGTACTAAAAAAAAGTTTGAAATGCTGCTTAAATAATTGCTTAAATGTTTTCAGACAGAACACTCCAATGAAAATCGTTTAATTCTGAATGCTTCATAGTGATTCGTCCTCTCCAGTTACAATGGTTTAAATGCCAAGATAAAAATACATTATTTGTACAAGCTAGCTCAATATAGTCAGACATATGTGTTAAGCCCTCAACTGACGTTCACTCAGCTTTAGCCTAAACTATCAATAAACCAACAACTAATACCGTAAATTCTGACTTAGATAAAAGAAAGCAAGTAGTGAAGTTGTATGCACACATCCTTTGGAATAGCCAAGGGACAGTCCAATCAGGAACTTCCAAGCAAGCAAATATGGGAAGGACAAAAGTGAAATCCATCCTACAAACACCAAGCCTTTTTTTAAAGAATCACCAAAGCATTAGAACAATCTCAATGGTGGCATGTAAGATCTCCTTAATCATCAAAATATGAACACTTGTCTGCACAATCATTCCGAACAAACTAGAAGAACAAATTGTCCCTGATGGTCACATTCGGTGTATTACATAGATTATGTACACTTAGCTCAGGCCTAAGGCAACCAAGAAAAGATTCTTATGAGTGCAAGGAAACATATATATGTAACAGTAACTACACACCAAAAAGAGGTCCACCTTTGCTTATTTATAAAGTACCATGATGTGAGATGCAATCAGTAGGTTAATTGCATATGACGCGATTAACCTGTGGATGCATCTCTACAGTTGTCTGGCTGCTGCTGAGTTCACAGCGTTTCCTCTATGCACTTAACTCAGGCCTCACAACAAAGAAATGTGCGGGGAGGTTAACTACTTTAAGTGCAACAAAGAAAGACATGCATATTATTAGTCCCCATCCCCAGCAGCCCAAAGAGAAATGAGAAAATCACTTTGATGCAAAGGATAACTCCTGAATCTTCTTCACTACCAATCCAATGTTTTTCAACTTGTAGATGCAGGAAACGGTAGAGCCCTCGGGTGATAAATATCACCAAAGAGCCTTTAAACACAATGCCACTACTAATCTCCCACTAAACGGAGAAGACATGTATGTAGGCTGTAGCACTTCCTTTCTCAATTCAAAAGAGGGGGGGGGGGGGGGGGGGGGACGGGGGGACAAAACAGAACTGAGTTTGAAGAAAGTCAGATTTTCCTCCCTTTCCTATCCTTGATTTCAGCTCGGAGAAAAGAACACAAGAAACCATTCTTGTCTCGACTATATTAACAAAAGTATATACATCCACACCTTCCAAAATCCAACACTTTGTCTAATTTGGAATGTTCACCTCTAGAATGGATCAGCCAAAGTGAAATAAATGGAGGATAACCATGACAATATTCTGCTCACATCTATCCATGGAAAAACTAAAATTTGAAACAACAAATTGGAAATGGGTGTTGGGTGGGGGG